>QZWR01000066.1:0-50259 GCA_004114325.1 Zoophagus insidians | reverse complement strand
TTGCTTCCAGAATATGCTTCGAAGGAGAAGATGCGAGAACGATTATTAGTTGCCATAGAGCAAGGAGTCGGATCGTCGTGAGAAGAGTGAGGAGAATGACGACTACGATGAGTTCTTCTCGAGCTCTTTTTGGCTTCTACGTTGATTGCCATAAGAGCGAAAAGAAGCAACGTTGCGAGAATAACGGGCTTGAACATTTCAAAGTAGCGTTAGAAATCTAATGGGAAACGGAAATGAGTGAAAAGGTTGTTGTGAAAGTGTTGATAGGAATCACTCATTTTAAATTAGGCTGCACTTACGTCATCCTGCTGTAATGTAAAATAATTAAATAATAATTCAGGAAATTGGCATCTTCCTTTAGGCAAAACTAAAATTACTCGTAAAAATAAATCTATTATTAATAATGGATTACACACACACACACACATAACAATAAAGGAGAACACAAAATTCACACCAGGCCAAAGCCGACTCCATGCTCTATGGCAACTAACAATCGTTCTCGCATCTTCTCCTTCGAAGCATATTCTGGAAGCAAAAGTCGATTGAAGCATGTATACGAAGTTGGAAGTCGCTCAGAGTCTGGGCCATTGCGAAGAACATAAAACCGCAGCTTTCCTAATCCTCCAGGGGGTGCTCGGTCACAGGCGGTCACAAAACGTAAAAATGCTCGCTTCTGCTCCATGTTAAAGTTATGAATAATTGCCCATAGGTATCTACACATTAATATCAAGGTTATGATGACTTTTAAGACCTGTACCTGATTACTAGGTGGTCACGGGAATAACCATCTTCATATTCTGTACTTTGTTCCAATGCGTGGAAATCCAGCAAACTACTACCTCCAGCAAGATCTCGCAACTCTTTAGCAGAAAATATCCTCAATACTTCTTCGTTACAAACTCGATAAAATCCGTTCTTAAAGGCTTCAAATTGTTTCTGTGGACTACCATCCAAGATCCGTTTCATGTACAATTCTACAAATTCTACACTCCAATGGTAAAAATCTAGTATGATAGGAGAAAAAATACCACTTCTGTTATCCAGAGTAACTGGAGTAGATGATCCATTTTGTTTAAGCTCAAAGTTTTTGATCAAACCATCATTGCTGGTTTCGGATATCTCAAAATTCAAGCAAAACACATCCTCCACATTGTCTTCCTCCCAATCTAACAAAGATTGAAATCCTCGACCAATTTCCTATATATAGAAGATATATATCACATGTTGCAAAAATATGACTTACTGGTTCCAGCTCTGAAAAGTCGTCCAGCGTATAAGTCTGGCCCAGAAGTTTCTTCCAAAAGACCAACGGAAAGCCGAGGTCCATTACTACACCATTGTACAATGCTAGTCCCATAAAAGTGCCCAGCAGTTCAAAATTCGACAAAGGAGCTAAAGAGTGACCACAGAACCAACGAAGACGAGTTTGTTCGTTATAAGAAAACATTCCATAGCTAGGATCAAAGAGTTGAGGCCCAGCTTCTTGGAAAAATTCCTTTTGAAGTCCACCTTGATCTAATCCTTCCTCACCACCTTGAACATACCGAATACGTAAGGGTTTCCCCAACTCGTATAAACGCAACGATATAAGTTCCAAGAAGTCTGAAGCCATTTTATCTCTTCTCAGGGAAAAGGTTAAATGTCCATCAATCTTCACTTGGTATCGTGCCGGATGCTGAAAGAGACGAGTGGCAAAACCAGAAGTCGCTGGTGTTAACTTTCTGAACAAGCTCAAGGACTGTTGATATGCTTGAGCACTAGCATTGGAGGCAGACATTTGGGTAATGACATCCATGCGAAAGAGCTGGGATTTCCTTTCACAATCTAGCAAGTATGGGTAGTCCAAGTAATGCAGCTGATTCCGAGCACGACACTTTTCAAACTTTCGTTGATAAGCATAACGAATGTCCAAGCGTTGACAAAGGGAAATGTTGATAAATGCAGCTTCGGGTAAGGTTTTATCTCTTCCTTGATTTGCTTTCCCTATTTTGCCAGAATTAAAGAGTGAAGATGTAAACTTACACAACAGATTTACAAGCAGGACACTATTGCTGGCATTGTCATTCCAGTTCATAAGTGGATTTTGGTGGAAACTGTCACTCAAGGATAAATGGCAAAAACGAACAGCTCTTTCAAAATCGGCAAAGCTCAATCTAAACAGAGTCAACATCGGCTGTAGAGTTTAAATTAACCTTTCCAACCAGTTCTGCAGCGATTGGGACAAACGACTAGCTTGAATCAGGGCCAAGAGTCGTATTAACGGTCTGGATCTAACTTCCAAACGATCTTCCGCCAGGGTGTAAATCTACATTCATCTTTTTTCAGAAATCGAAAAACAAAAAAGATACCAGAAATAAAATAAAAAGACCTTTCAATAATGATAATCCTTCATTGCCAATAGCATCTCCTGTTTCATTGTATTTTTCGCATAATTGAATAATTAATCCGTTGGCAGAGTCCAACATAACCCTTATCAATCCTTCATATTGATTCTCCTATTCCAGGATAAGCTTTCAAGAAACCGAAATTTATACCAATTCTTCTAATAATTGATAAAAACCACAGACTTGTGATAATGAAATTCCAGATGGATGTTCCTTAAAAAAATCAGTATCGACGAAAGGGGGGAAGAGCATACAGAAGAAGAAGGGGTAGAAGAAGGAGAAAAGCTTTGATTCAGTGCTTCCAAATTTCCGAAAACGAATTTCAAGCTTTCTTTCAAAAATAATGGTTCCTCCAAGTCAGGACTGAACTCCAATTCCGCAACTCTTTGCAGTAATGCCAAGGTCCAATATGACAGACATTCTCGTACATGAAGAGATCGACTAAAAGAACGCTTCAATGGAGCCAAGGTGGTTCCAACTGCTCCAGTTCCTGCTACAGCGATTTTGGAAGGCGGAACTAGACGCAATTAATACAAATTAGGAGTAAGACTTACTAGATGGGGTTTTAGCGCCCTTTATAAAGCTACCTTCAGGGGCAGCATTATAAAGCCAAGATAAATGGTAGCCTTCGCTATTGTTGAAAGAAATGGAAGGAGGTTTTAACCAAGAGAAAGGACTGCAGCCAAGCAAATTGTTCCAAAACAACAAAGCGCTAATTTTGCCCTCTTTCCAGACACCAGACCCCGCAGGTTTGCTTAAACTACTTGGAAATTCTGCGCGATTCGGACAAGCATTCTTTGAATCTCCACTAGCGGCCAATTGTAATGCCAAGCTCAGCGCAGCAGTCTCTCCAAGTTTAATGCCATCTTTTCCCCAGACATTAGCAAGTTAAAGCCAACAGGTTATACTTCGACAAGATGCACATAACGGTTGAACACAATTGTTATTTCCACAACCTTTGGTCAACTGATGGTAGTAGCTGAAGAATCGTCAAATCCCTCTATACAAAACCACTTACCGGGCAGATTCGGCTTTCAGCGCCCCCAGTTGCTGCTGATCTTGTTGTGGATTCTCGAAATTATGAAGCGCACGGCGTAAAAGTTGATCGCTTAACAGGTATTCATAAACGGAAGACGTCATCGACGTTTGGGAAGTGTGTGAGGAAACTTTCTAATTTTATTTTCTTTCAAATGTTTTGGCTGATTTTTCATTTCAACTCCTTTTTTAATGAAAATTCCACAACTCATTTTTGTTGTGTTCAAATAAAGTTTTCTCCATGGATACTGCAGGAGCTTTCTTTAACCTTCTCTTGACTTCGCTCTCAAGCATCTAAAAAGTCATTAGCTCCCTGTCAAATTTATACCGTGACATAGGTATGATCCAAGAAATCTTCCAAATTGTAAAATGGCTTGGTCATAGGGTCTGAAAAGATTTGGACCAATGTTGAGACTGCGTGATGATAGTGATTCCGCAATGACTAATAATTATCTGGTCAGAAGGGATTAAATATAAAAGCATACATAAATTTCCCATAATGAACTTGACAAGGCTTGGCTCTGCTCAGGCTCAGGTGTTGTGTAATCGAAAGGATCACTTTCTAGAACATCGAAGGTATTTCCCACCCGATGGATCAAGACGAGGCAAGATGGATGTCGTTTAAACAAGTTGTAAATAAACGGTATAACAGCAACAAGCGCAGCTGGAGGTGCGGACAATGAAAGCCTGGAAATGCGTTTAATAAACGCTGCTACCAAGTAAGCCGGTAAGTGTCTATATCAATAGTTAGTTGCAGTAGAGGGGTGAAATTTGTACGAAGAACTTAAGAATAAATCAGCCAATCGTAGAAACCTTGATCGATATTTCATATGCATTATATTCTCATCAAATAGAGCATATAATTTTTTGTAAAAATCAGGGTAATCCCTTTACATTCCATCGAAAACTATTTAGTAGAAGTGTGTGGAAAACTTACAAGTTATGCTCATTTATCAGGATAAACAGTCCATTAAGTGCCAGAATACTAATCGCGCCTCCTAGCATATAAAGGGATCAGCAATTGAGCTACGTAAAAACCTTTGTCATAAGAATCGGTCAAGAAGTCCAATAGCATATTTGGCTTATGCATCGAAGGTATCATCAAATGGATACGATTCAATACTCTCTTGTATTGTTCCTCACTTATTTTCAGCTTTAAATATTCAAGCCATGCTTCCGCGTAAGCTTTGTGATAATTTTTCAACTTGAAAGGCGTATATCTTCCTCCCTTTTCCACCTCCAAATCCTCATCCTTTTCTTCCAAGCCTTTAGTGGTAAAGTGCTCAAGACTAGACTCATTGGTAGGAAGAGATATATTCTCCAATAAAGTTAAGGTCAAATCGTGATTCAACTATGGTGATAATAAGCACAAAATAAGGGTAATACCATGTTAGAACCAGGTAATTTGAATAATTCACTAAATAGCACAAACGTCATAAGTAAGATAAATTTGCAATACCAGGCACTTCTCAAGAAATAAAAGAGTAAATCACCATATTTCAAGTATTCCTGGATTGAGGCCAAATCCAAAGGCTGGCTTGAGGTCAAAATGGAATCCACCAGTCGATTATACGTTGAGTCACAAAAGACGAATTTTCCTGCTTTGCTGGTTAAATCCTGTGTTTCCAGCTTTATCAGCCTCATCCAAATCGTTAATCCCCATTTCTATTTGTACGTAAACCCGATATTTGTTAAAGATAGTACCCTTTCTTCAGGCGTCGGTGAAAAACAAGCATTGAAAACTACTTCACGAAATTCTTGATATTTATCTTTTAGCCAAATCGCCAACTTTTGTTCATCTTCTGTAGTAATTGAAGCGTTTTTGTGGGTGCTTGTGGTGAAATCCCCTTGCTTTGAATAATGTTCAAAAACTCCAAGTGTAGTCTGCCAAGTCTTCCTCTTCAGCTCAGGTTCATTATTCTCCTTCTCAATTTAGCTGACTCCTTGATAAAATGTATACCTGACACCATTTTAACAGCGTTACCAGTTGGTTCAAGTTTAGTTTAGACTTTTTCAACTCAACCTCTAAGCTTCTCAACTTTTTTGCGCCTCCTTTCTCGCTGGATTCTTGCTACATCTTCTTATTAATAGAGAATGAATGAGACAACGATTACCTTTTCAAGTTTACGTTTTTTGTCCATGTCAACCAGCGGAATGCCACGTGATTTACGCCTTTTTGAAGCGCTAATTTTTGAAAGAATAAATGATTGCTTTTCCCCCAATGACCGTCAATGATAGCAGGAACAAAATGGTTTCTTCTTTGAAGTAATATCAATAAATTCTTAACTTTGCCTTAAATATCTGGGAATTCAACAAAAAGTAAAACAACAAGTGGATTTATGTCAATGCATCAACATAGGAATGAAAAGAAAACTACACAGCAAACGGAACAGGAAAATGAAAAGATTAGGTAACCAGGTTTATTAACTGCCCTCCCCATGATACAATAATTCAGGAACTAAAACGAGATTAATCATTCTAAAAAAACTTACTCCGCAATGGCATCAGCGACAGTTCTCACAAGTTTTGTGTCAGTACGCATAATAGCGTTCTTGATGCTCTGTCGTTTCTTGGCCTTTTCAATCTTTTTCACTTCTTCCTTGGTTGGTGGAACTCTTTCGTTATCCTGATCTTGTTTCTTGGCATCTTCAAAACCGCCAATCTGTCGCTTCACTCCTTCATCGGCGGAATATAGCGACGAGTTGGGAAGTTGTTGTTGACTATCATTCTTTAATTCATTGACACGTTCAGCCTCCTCTCTACATCACATATTTATAAGTCCACTGCAACAAATATTACCGGAGAATTGCAAATACTCTTGCCATATTTCCAATCGCCATAATCTTGTTCTTCATAATCTTCTTCTTGGCTTCAAGCTCAGGATCATCTTCTGTTTCTTTAGCGACAGGAGGTCCTTCTTTTAACTCCTCCTTGGTACAAACATTTAAAATGGCAATTAACATGTCCGTGACTAGATTTTCATAATTAATAAAATAGAGACAAAACATACTCTTTTCTCCCACAAAAGGAAGTGACCAGGCAAATACGTCCATAAAGTTTGGTAACCAGTAAGGATGTGGAGTGCAATTAAACTGCCTAATATTCATTACATTGTTTTCGTATTTCAACACAGCAGCTTTGTTATTATAAACGTCCAAGTAATTGGGAGCAGAAAATATAGTCATCACTGAGGGAAATCCTGTAGTTTTAGTCTTGCGATACATACGATATCCTGCATCTTGAGCTTCATGAGCTCGAATGATGGATAAAAGGTTATTTCTTTCCAAGAACGCACAAGCAGCATGATAACTAATTAATTACAGTCTATTTCCACAGGGCGAAAGAATTACCTGAAAAAGTACGAACATCCTCTTACATGATTATGGACAAAAAATTCACCAGTCTTTTCTTGACCAAAATCATCCAATGGATCAGCCCACAACAAATCACACATCAATCCATGAGTAGGAGGCTCACGGAAACGATCAATCTACGTAAAGATATCAAAAATGATCCCTATAAACAAAATTACAGATTTAAAGTCATCCAAAGTGTTTAACTCTGGGGAAAGTCCACCATGAATGCATAGAAATTGCTTGTTCATGATGGCACCCAAGGGTAACGCCCAAAACGATTCTATACAAGCTTCATACACTTTTTCGGTATATTTATGTTGACCTTTACCACAAGTTAGAAACACGCGTATCTTTTGTAAAGGTAATTACATTCCAACTTGAAGGTAAAGTAATCAGTCAAGTGACGACATTCGTGATTTCCTCTAAGCATGAAGATACTATCCGGATACCACATTTTCAGGGCCCAGAGGTAGAGGACACATTCGATTGAGAAGTAACCACGATCTACGTAATCGCCCAAGAACAGATATCTTGTTTCATGAGGGTTTCCTCCAACCTCAAACAGCTTCATTAGATCAAAATATTGTCCGTGAATATCTCCACAGACTTTAACAGGTTAGCTAGGCTTGGCTTTTAGCACATACCAGTGATGGGAGCGTCAACTTCTAGCAAGTTTGGTTCCTTTTTCAGCACTTCAGTTCCTCCAGCAATTATAGCAAGTGCTTGAGCCTCGGTGATTCTACCCTCATGCACGAAATGATCCTTTAAAAATTCAAGATTAGGATAACCGGGTCGTTTCGTGCTGTAGAATTGCTCATCGTTGGGAGTTACAGTAGAAGGAGGTGGGACCTCTGTTAATCACATCATACCCAGACGTAGAACTTTAATTACCTTTAACCACACGTTCTTTGGTACTTACCTGAGTCCCATCTTCCAGAAAATGAACGGTGAAATCAAGTTTTGGAATCTGAGGAGGAGTGGCAGACATTTTTGACAATAAAAATTCACGAGTTTGGAAAACGGGATATTAATCGAACTGCTCGCACTTTATTCAAAAGGAATTCTATGATCGTCTCCTATGCATAATGTCAATACCCTATTTTATAATATAGAGTTTTCGGTTGTTCTTGAGATTCATACATTCTGTGCTTGTTGCTTTCTTTCTTTGTGTGTATGTGCGCTCAAGGAGTGTGTGTGTTTAATTGGGGCACAAGTACTGTAGGAGTCTATAATAAATATTACTGTTTACTGTAAATATTCGACGGATTTTCCATAACTAATCCGTCGAAAAGGACAGTTGAAGAGATGGATTTTACAGAATTGTTTAAACATTCCAGCTTTCAAACTCACCCTTCTCCTTGTTCCAGATATCTAGCGACGCTGTATCAAGCAAGGCTAATAATAAGAGATTCGGAATCCTTACAACCGGTTTTAACCCAAGTATGCGATGCCCCCTTGACGGATTTGGAATGGTCTCCTGAGGGGGAATTTGTGCTGGCTTGCTCGAAAGAAACTGTTTTCGTCTATAGCTTGGAAGATTTAAAATGGAAAGCCATCATAGAAGAGGGTTATGGCGGAATTCGCTGTGTCAAGTGGGCTCCCAATGGTTATATCTACTCTTACATGGAAAATGAGGTATTTTGGGGGAATTCTATATTAACTGTATAAAAGTTGGGACTTTTGATATATTCTATATTTTACACTGATGTAATATTCACCATTCATAATGTCAAGAATTACGAAAAAGGTATTTCATTTGGATTGAGGCGGGTGAGCGAAGGCAAGTTTAGGAACAAGTTATAACTATCAAAATCAATTATTGGCAGTGGCAGAAAGAACCGATTTCAAGGATCAAGTTTCCATTTATTACATTCCCTACGAGGAAGATCCTTCTTGTTGGTGCCTGGTCAAATCTTTTCCTGTGGAGACGTTGGATTTGGCGGGGATTACTTGGTCACCCGATGGAAGTTGCATTGTAGTTTGGGATGGTCTAACCCAGGTATGTGCCCACATAAAAGCTGGAAAAGGATCAGTATAAAGCTGCCATTTATTCAATGGATGGAAGATGTCTACAGTTGATCAATCCCGGTACAATGAGCCTTGGAATTAAGCAAATTTGTTGGCATCCCACCAGTCAATTTTTTTGTTTGGTTAATTCCGATCCCAAGGTTTTTTTTACTATTTATTTTCCTTTAATTTAAATATTTAGATTCGGTTATTTAATGCTTATACTTTTACTAATTTCTTCTCTTTTTATCATGTGGAAAAGTTGATTTCCAGCGAAACCAAGGCACTCCTTCCTTTTACTTCTTGTGAATTCGACAATGTTGGGTTATAGGTGGTTTATCGCGAGTTGGAAATTGAACCATCCATCTCTGGAGAATCGGCAAAATATGAAATTCTACCTTATGGGGTTACTTGTTCAATGCCTTCTCAACGCTTGGAGTCAGATAAACCAAACCCCAAAGTCGGTGCTGGTATTTGTGAATTCGATCCAAGTGGTCGTTACTTGGCAACTAGAAATGGTGGTTTATTCTTCGCCTTTCTTCATTTATAACTTGAAATAGACACTCAACCACATTGTTTATGGATCTGGGATTTGTTAAAGCTAAAGATGAGGGCCTTGATTCAACAAAATTCACCCATTCGACAGGCTAAATGGAGTCCGCCTAGTCCATTTGAAGATCAATTTGGACCAAGAATTGCCTTTTGTAGCGGTAATCAACATGTATACTTTTGGAGTGAAAAGCATGGAGCAGAAAGTGTGGAAATTCCAACAAGCAAGTGTAGATTAAAACTTCTAATGCCTAACAAATGACTATAGGCAATTTTTCTGCGTCAAAGTTGCAATGGCGAGCAGATGGACAAGCAGTTGTATTGTTGGATCGGGAAATGTTTTGCGTAGGATATTTAGTGGACGAGATGTCTATTTAAACTAAACTAAGCTACTATAGCAAGTTTTTGCTCGTTAAATAGTCAAAACGTTTAAAGGTGTATCCCACAAAGGCCAAATCTTTGCCCATTGATGTTGCCGCTGAGGTGATCGAAACTATTTTCACATTGCGTTAGTCCTCAATTAAGTAAGAAATCTACCAGGTTCAGGTTGATCAGGAATCTGTTCCAAATCTTCCGTTGGGAAGTAGCTCGTGTCGGTTATACTATTAAGCACAGGCACAAATGGTGCTTCAATGTTGCGAATGTGCATCCAATCCACACCATAAAAAAAAGGATGTGCTTTAATCTCATCAGCTCCATTACGGCCCAATCGATATTCGGGCGAGCAAATAAATCGACGAATCAAATCTTCTGCTTCTGGAGAAACATGGACATCGTCGGGGAAGTAGAGGTGCTCACGCCAATTCATGATTTTGCGATAAGTGTCATGAGCATTTTCGGAGCAAAAAGGGGGATAACCCACCAAACACTCAAACATAATAGCTCCCAATGACCACCAATCACATTCTTTGCCGTAACCTTGCTGTAAAAAGATCTCGGGTGCAATATAATCCGGCGTTCCTACAGTAGAGTATGCCTAGGGTGTTGTGTCAAGTAGAGCAGCATTCAAAAATTACTAAATTTCGGCGATTCTTTTTCCAAGTGGCGATTCGATCCTTGCTGCTCATAGTAAGAGTAATTTCATTCACACTCATGGTATGATTATGATTGCCAGCATTGGCACTCTCTAGTAAACGTTGATAGTAGGTGGAATCGTGAGTCTTGTGAAAGCCAGTTGAAAGGCCAAAATCCGACAACTTGATATGTCCTTCTTTATCAATCAAAATATTATCAGGTTTAATATCTCTGCAGAATGCATATTAAATAACAGAAAGGAGAGGGTTACCGATGAATAAAGCCCAATTTATGAATGGCTTCAATAGCAAGTACACATTCAGCCATGTAAAACCTGGTAACGTCGTCCGAGAAAGTATCATACTTTATCAACATGGTCATTAAATCACCTCCTGGTAAGAACTCCATGATTAAATATAGATAATTGGGATCTTGGAAAGAGTAATAAAGGCTGACCACCCAGGGAGAATCCGATTCGGCCAAAACATCTCGTTCAGACTTGACATGGGCCATTTGTTCTTTTTTCAACATTTCTGCTTTTCTTAAAGTTTTCATGGCGTAAATCTTGCCAGTATCAGCCTTTTGAACCAAACGAACCTATTTTTTTTGTCATAATTAGGGGAAATGGGGAAGGGGAAATGCGAGTACTTCACCGAAAGCACCTTTTCCTATAACTTTAATGGTGATAAAATCATCCAATCCCAACTTGGTTCTTCTAAGACGGAGAAAATTGCTTTCTTTACGACCCAGATTTTCCATTTGACGGTTTTTACGCTCAGAACTACCGCCGTCTTTTTCCAATCTTTGCTCCAACTCGACTCGGCGCTTTTCTCTCTCGATGGTCAGATCCATCAAGGATTTGTAATATGCCTCAAGCTTTAATTTCGCCGTGACCGATCTTTCTAGGCTAGCCTTGGTAAGTCCATCAGTGGTGCGCTCAAAAAGAAAGTCTTCACTATCACCCATTGCAGTTGTTAATAATTAGGAAATGCTTCTTTTTTTTCTTAAAAAAAGTTTGTGTGGGACGTGCGGTTAAAAAAAACTTTTAAATGTCTCCTAATCATGACAAAATTCAAGCATCTCTGATTTTTATTAAGCGTATACAAACAATTAAGCTTAGAACTCCACAAAAAGACACAACCAAACAAGCTTTGTCATAACATCTCTTTCCAGAACAATTAGTTCCTCCCTGGGAATCATAGAATAGTCCAAACATGCTGCCAAAAATGACACTTCCCAACGCTGGAGCCCAGCCAGCCCAACCCCTAAGAGAGATTAGTCACCATTCGTAGAAGCACCAAAAAGGGATTACCAATTTCTTCCAAAATTTTTAGCTCCCCACCATTCACTAAAAATAGTGGGGATTACGGTAAAAAGTCCACCAAAAGAAGCTCCTATAGTTGCAGTCCAAATGTGCATCCAATCGTTAGTCTCAGTGAAGGCTAAGCCCAAGAAGGATAAACAAAGGGCGAGATTAACAAAGGCGACCCATCTCATTCGCCTTCCAGTTAGATCACTTAGAGCACCAAAGATAATCCTGGAAAAGAAACTGCTAATTGCAAAAATGGCTAAATGCCGATTTCTTATTTGCTGGGGAAGCAGATGACTTGGCGCATTGTTAGAAACAATTAATGCAATAGCTATAAAGCCCAGATTGTTAATGTACATCAGTCCAGCGCCACTTGTTACTCCCAACAGAAAAAATATTTTCCAGAAATTATTATCCATGAATAATTCCTTCAATGAATAATTATGAAGTATTTCTTCTGTCTCTGTATTAGGCGCTTTATCATCATTCTCTTCAGTAAGGGTGCTGCCAATGTATTCATAACGATTCATCCCCAGCGTGCAAACAATGTTCAAGACAAAGTTAGTAAAAGCAGTCCAACGCAGAAAGCCCACAGAATCAGGAACTCCATTGACGGTATCAGCAAAGTAAAGGTAATCCATAAAGGTGAACAGCAAAGGACTTAGGCCGTAGCAAGCCAAGGGAAACCCAACCATTAAACCTCTTACATTACTGGGCCAGTTATGCACGGTATTTCGGATAGAACTCATATAAGCACTAGTTCCTCCAAATCCTACCAAGAAGAATAAACCACTCAAAATCCACAACGAATTTATGTTATAAGTAAAGGCCATTGATAGTCCCAGGAATCCATACAATAAAAATATACTAGCTATAAAACAACAACTACACACCCCATGCAGTTATAATTTCTAAAAGCGAATAAAACCAACATCTTTGGTCCATATTTATCTACCAAGGAGCCAGAAATTGGGCCAGAAACGGATAAACCCACATCTCCTGCAGTGGCCTAAAGAAGAGTGGCGTCATTAGCTTAACCAACAAAAGGCTAACAATTATATTGGCTTGGAAAAAGCTAAGCTTTAAGTGCGACGCCAGATTTGGCCCAAATAAAGGAAAGCAGTATACTGAACCTGCAGTAATTCCTGCCAAGCATGCACATAATAGCGATGTGACTCGGCCTGTGAGATTAGTGGTCATAAATGTCGTGACTTTACGGTGAAAAAAGTGTACAGCATGTCAGTATTAAATAATTATTGCTAATTATTGCTCTCAACAACACATGGAGAAAGACTTCAAGGTTCAAAGACACAAGGAACGAGCAAGATATGACGACGAGAGTTTATACAAAGTGTTGGATGCTTGTACTTTTGCTCACGTCGGCTTCTTGTCTAATGGTCAACATTTCGTCATTCCCATGATGTATGGAAGAATTAAAGATACCATCTTTTTGCATGGTTATATCTCTAGTCGCATTGTGAAAGCTATGAGTGCTGCACCTCTTTGCATCTCTGTTGCGGAAATGGACTCTTTGGTCATGGCATCCACAGTCACCAACCATTCTTGCGATTACAGATCTTGTTGTATTTATGGATATGGTGAAATGGTTGAAGATCAAGCAGAAAAGCGTCAAGGTTTAAAAGCAGTCATGGACCACGTCTGTAAACAAAGATGGGAGGATATTGGTGGAGCCAGTGATGCTGAGGTAGACCAAGTAGGCGTTATCAAGGTCAAGATTGAAGAAGCCACAGTCAAGATTAGAGATTGCGGCTTGAATGAAAAACCTCCTAGTGATTCACAGATTTGGACTGGAGTAATTCCTATTCGAAGAGTCATGGAATCTCCAGTTTCCACACCTGCAGTAGCATCACCACCTTCTACATCTGCACCAACAATTCCTCAATACATCAATGAATTAATTGAAAAGAACAATAATAATAAATAATAATTCCAACTGTGCCCGTGTGAGAAGTATGTTTTGTGTGACAGAGTGGGTATAAGTTGCAAACCAGAACGCGGCTTTTCTTCCCTCCTTCTCTTCCAAGAACACAACCGCACATACTTTTACCCGTGTTACTTCATTACCCATTGTTCACTTTATTTCAAGCCCAATTCCTCACTTCCACCACCACTCCAAGAGCAAGGATGATCGAACCCATTTCTGAACAGTACATCAAGTTAGAGAAGCTAGGCGAAGGAACATATGGTGTGGTATATAAGGCTCGTAATAAAGTATCAGGCAAGACAGTGGCGTTAAAGAAAATCCGTCTCACAGTCGGCGAGGAAGGTGTACCCTCCACTGCTATTAGAGAAGTTTCCCTGTTGAATGAAGTAAAACATCCTAATATTGTTAGGTGATATCTTCTTAATCACTTCTTACGCAAAATAACGCGTAGATTATTGGATACGATTTTTGAGGATACTAAATTATACCTGGTATTTGAATTCCTGGAGGTGGATTTGAAGCGTTATTTGGATTGCATCGCTCCTTACACTCTCAATGGCAATGAAATAGAGGTATCTCATTTTGTTGTTGAAACCAGTTGTTAACCTTTGTAAAGAGCTATATGTTCCAACTCTTGGATGGGATCCGATTTCTTCATTCGCGAAGAATTCTACATCGGGATTTAAAGCCCCAAAACCTGTTGTTGAACGAGCATGGTGTTTTGAAAATTGCAGATTTTGGCTTAGCTCGTACTTTTGGCATTCCGCTCAGAGCCTTTACTCATGAAGTGGTGACGCTTTGGTATCGTGCTCCCGAGATCTTATTGGGTTCGCGTCATTATTCCACAGCAATGGACATGTGGAGTATTGGCTGTATCTTTGGTGAAATGGTGCTAAATCGTCCCATTTTCCCTGGAGATTCGGAAATTGATGAACTATTTCGTATCTTCCAAGTACTCGGTACTCCCGACCAAGATAGCTGGCCCAGTGTAAAAGATTTGCCCGATTACAAAGACACCTTTCCAAAATGGCATAAACAATCCTTGGAGGCCACTTTTCCTACGTTGAAGAGTGAAGGAGTTGGCCTAATGTCGGTAAGTTTCCTTTCCTAAATTAACTCGATTTATATTGGGCAGCAATTATTAAAATACGATCCTGCAAAGCGTATCTCAGCAAAGATCGCTCTCAATCACCCATACTTTGATGAATTGAAAGCAGTAAGCGAAGAAATTTCCTAATTTAAGGGGAGAGATCTCTCTAAATTTGCATTGTATTCATAATTTAACATTTTCTTTGTTAAATCGTTATTTCTTGCCATTCTTTCGTTTCCCCCTTCCAAGTGTCTTCAGCTTGTTCTTTTGAGCTCGTACTTCCTTTCTCATTCTGCTGTCCACCATCTTGTAGCGTCCTTTCACTCCGCTGGGTCTTCCCTTGTTGCCTCGGTTCACTCCCCTTGCCACTACCACTTTAACTTCTCTCTTCTTCTTCATTCCACTAAGTGCCTTTTTCTTCAATGATACTACAGCCTTGGCCTTTTCTTTCTCAGTTAATTCATCATTTCCAATGACATTTTCCTGTTTCTTCAATGCCTTTTCCATCAATTTGACCGCCTTTTGTTTCTTTCTTGCCTTGGCCTCAGCAATCTTCTTGATCGGACGAGCATTAATGGCATTCAATCTTTCCCGCATTGCCTTTATGGCCTCCTTAGTGACTGGGCGTTGTGGTTTATTATGTTGATTCTCATCGTCTAAAAACCATTTTGGCAAGACGCCTTCATCATGAAATGTGTAACGGTTGAATCCTTCGTCAATAAGATCCTCACGCGATTTTCTACCACGCACTAATGCCTGTGCCATGGTAATCGCCTCAGCAGAAAACAATCCTATTAATTTGCTGTTAAAATCACTGCAATTGAGTTACCCTTTTTCATAGGTTCTTCTTCAGCTGGGACTTCAATGATATCTTCATTATTGCCCACGTCCTTCATCTCCACATCCTTTCCCACAAAGGTTAGTACTGGCAGTACGGACTTTCACCTACCAAGTTATCCTTCTTTGAAGCCTTGTCTTCTTTTCTTGGTTTCAATTTTGTTTCGTTGATGCCATTTTCCTTTTGATTTTCTTCACCTTCCACCTCATCCTCATCTTCCAGGTTGAATTCTTTGAATATACGCTGATTAAAGAATAATTTGGCTTTTTTAGTCAACTGTCCGTCAGAGCTTTCAGGTGATTGTCTTTTCTTGCTCATGTCACCTGCTTCTTCCACATCCTCTTCCACCTCCTCTTCCTCAGAGGAATAAGATGATGAAGAGTCAGATCCACTTGATTCCTTCTTTTCCTCTTGGTCAAATGGAACAAACTCTTCACTATTTTTCCATTTTGGCTTTAGCTCGGGCTTAACTTTCTTGTTTTTTCTTTCTGTTCTTTTCATTTGATGGTGCTCATACATGAGTTCCAACGATTTGTCAAGAGTATCAACCTCCTTGGCTATTTCTTCGTCACTATCCTCTACTATTTCCGACTCTTCTCCTGACTCTACCTGAAAGTTTTCTTCAGAATCTTCACTACTGCTCAACTCTTCCATTATTTCGTCCTCGTTAATCTAATATCGTTTAGAATTTTTGTCTTAAAGTCGAAAGATAACCTTGGTGACTGCAGATTCTTCTGGAATATTAAACAAATTTTCATTTTGCTCAATTCCTATATCTGAAGGTGCCCGCATTCCAATATGCATTCTTTCAATAGTCTTGCGCTTCTTTTTATGTTGCTTTTTCTTGCCTTTCTTAAGTTTAAATTGTTCTTCTTCATTCAACCTTTCCAACTCGTCCAAGGTATCTTCAGAACTTTCTGCATCTTTTTGCACAACTTCCTTTTTTTCCACCTTCTCCGATCCAAGCTATGATAATATGAATTAGCCAATAATAGAAATGAGTAGAATACAAATTTTCTGGCATCCACTCTCCATTTAAGCAATCGCTTGTAGTCCTTCCTGCCTAAAACTTTAAGATCCTTCAAGCATTCCAACACTTCATGGTTAGTTTCTGGCCAAGCCTTTAAAGTGGAATCGTCATCGCCATTCCATTTTATTTCATTATAATTCCCAAGTATGGATACCGGATCAGAGGAATTGATAAAATCCATGACATGAGCAGACTTGTGCAAAGAAATCTCGCCTTCAGTATATCCTTCTCTTTTACGCTGATGCTTTTCTGGATGGAAAATATCCACCTTCGAAGCCTTTTGGGCATCTTCTTCAAGGTCTAATTCTTCAAAGACATGTCTTGGATCCAATAATTTCGGGTCAATACGATCAGGAGCAAGGAAACCAGAACAGTATACGAAGATTTCAGCAGAAATGTTTCTGAACAGGAATAAGATCGATTGAAGGTGGTTTAAGAGGGATTACCTAGATGAAGCTGGTTTTGTAGCTTCCACTTTTTTGAATAATTGTTGAAATACCCAAATGAGGTTGTTATAATCCTTAGAACGGAAAACTTTGGTAACAAAGCATCCTAAAATACACAACTGAGTACTAACCCGTAAATCAAGGTCAAACCTCCTTGGATAAGAAACTCGCAGGCCAACTTCAATGCATGCAATACCAACTCTGACTGCGTATAAGCATCTTGGACCCATGCTGTACCGACATTGGGAGCACCATCGTGTAGAAATCTAATGAAAGATGAGGTTAGAAAATATAAAGGAGTTTTACACATCAACTTTCCAACTTTTCAAAGCTTCTCTCAAACGAGCTCGACATTTTTCAGTCGTTATGTCTTGCTGAAAGGTCATGACATTAGGAATGGGTTTAATCGAGACAAGATCCAAGCCTTTACTGGGGTTATTTTGCTACGAAAAGGGAATTTTACCAATGATGAGGTTAGGAACGGGCATATATTTTGCTGCAACTTGCAACCAACCTCCTGGGGCAGCACAAAGATCGACCAGACATCGAGCATTGGACAAGAAATTGTATTTCTTATGCAGTTGGATAAGCTTAAAAGCAGAACGAGCTCTATATCCTTGCTCTTTGGCCAAGTGATAGTACTTGTCCAAGCGGCCCTTGCCTATCTTTTTTTGAAATCCCATTTTGACGGCGAAACCAGGAGAGCACGTGAGAACTCAACAACATCCACAATCTCCAAAGAGTGGAAATTTGGAAAATAATTTCTGACGTTGCTGTGGATCATGCATGTATTAATGAGCATCCTAATCTCAAGAATAAAAAAGGAACTACCAATATAATCTTTTGCATTTCCAATGATGACAAGGACATTGTTGTTAGCCAATCTACAAATTCCAATATCATAAAGTTGGTTTTCTCAGAGTGCAGAAAGGCAGAAATGAAAAAAAAGGTAACAAAGATAATTTAGGCGGGCGCACACAACAAAATATCTGGGTGCTAAAACTTCATGCAAGAAATCAGACATGTATTCCCTTCAACTGCAAAACCAGCCAAAGCCATCACTTTAAGCCCCATAGACAATGTAATGCGAAAGGTTTACACCAGAGTCTTGTTTTTCTTCAAAAGGGATTTGGACCTGGATGCCCTTTTCAAAAGTTATGAAACGGTTTTACTCCAAGAATTTGAAATTCTTTTTGGGCGACTTTCTCAAAAACCAGATGGTTCTTTGGTGGTTTTGCCAACTTGTCAACCTCTCCCTTTCTGTATTGTAAAGAGTTCGACGATAAGTTATGAAGAATTAGAAAAGAATGGTTGGGCGCATTCCTGCATCCTGCTTGGACTAGAACCTTGTGCAGTACTAGGCCATGAATTTCCATTGGTACAGGTTAAAGTGACCAAAACTATTGACCAATGCACCGTAATTGGCTTTGGTTTGCATCATAGTATTGGTGATGGTCCCGCGATGATTATTTTTATGAAATGCTGGGCTGAATACTTTAATCAGCCGAATGAAGAAGTATCAACAATGGATATTAGCTTTGATCGTTTCCCGCTCTTATCCCTACTTCAACAAAAAGGAAATGGAAGTGTTATGCAGGACTTGTCACAATATCGTATCAAGTCAGAATCAGAACTGGAGCAGGGAGATGAAGAAGAAGAAGAAGAAGTCAAGATTGTTAAATTTACCCAAGCTCAATTATTGCAGCTAAAAGAAGGAGTTATGCAAGAATTATCCAAGCAAGGTAAATGGGTATCTACCAACAATGCACTATACGCCCATTTATGGCGACATGTTGCACTGGCTAAAGGATTGCCCGGTACTGAAATGACCAAGCTTGGATTTGCCGTTAATGCACGGAAAAGATTAGGCTTATCAGAAAACTATTTTGGCAATGTGAACACGTATTGTTGTGCTGAATTGAGCGTGGATGAGTTATTAACGCTCTCACTGGCTCAAGTTTCCTTGTTGTTGAGAGAATCCTTGGATCGGATGACCCCGGCTTATTGTTGCTCCTTGTTGAAATGCATTTCTGAGCAGCCCGATAAATCAAGAATAGTCACTAATTTGACCGTGGCCATTTCTTCCTGGGGCCAAAAGGACCATCTTAAATTCACTGATGTCTGTTTTGGCGAAAGTGATAACCACGACAAAGTTCGAATTCCATTCTTTGCTTGGGATTCTTATGTTTTGGTGCTGGAACAGGCAGAAAAAGGCGTGGAATGTTTCATCGGATTAACCAAGAAAGCCTGGGAAAATATGCCGAACACGCTTTATCTTTGAACAAATATGTTTATTTATACAACAACATTCACTTTATACGATTTCTCTGCAATACTTCGCAAAAATTTGGCATTTTCTAACCCAGTTTGATCAACCATTCCACTCAATGCACTCTCCGGTCGCCTTAGTAATTCCCATGGCGCTCCAAACTCCAACACCTTGCCATGCTCCAAAACGATGATTTTATCATAATCCATTACTGTATTTAACCGATGCGCAATGGTGAGAATTGTGCAACCGACAAAATCTCTCCTAATGGAAGCTTGTAACAATGTATCCGTAGGAAGATCCACTGAAGCAGTTGCTTCATCCATCACAATGATCTTGGCGTTTTGTACCAACATTGCTCGACATAAGCATAACAATTGACGCTGACCAACTGAGAGATTCTCTCCACCCTCGGTAACCTTGGCGTCAAGACCACCAAGTTGTTGCTTAACATGATCTTTCATTTCGGTGCGTTCTAGGGCATCCCAGATGGCTTGGTCATCATGAGCTCCAAAAGGATCCAAATTGGACCTGAATGTTCCTTCAAAGAGCATCGGATCTTGAGGTATAATGGCCATTTTACTTCTAAGATCGGCAAGTCCCAGGGTACTAATATCCACCCCGTCAATGTGAATTGCACCACCAGCCAGCTCCACAATTCGGAATAATGCCAACATTATGGTGGATTTTCCCGATCCAGTCCTTCCAACCACCCCAATTTTTTCACCACCTTGAAATTTGAAAGAAACTCCACGTAACACCAATGGCAAATCCCGACGATATCTCAATTCCACATCAAAAAATTCTATTTCCCCCTTGCTTGGCCAATTTCTGGGTGGTGCATCAAGTACTGCAGGGGCTTCATGCTCCAATTCAGTTATATAATGTTGTAACCTTTCTACGGAATTCAGGTTGCATTCAACTTCGGCAGCTTGTCTGACGCACCAGTTAAACACTCCAGTCACTTGTATGGCATAGGTGATGACTAGTGCAGAATACGAAGGATTGATTTGATACCTCAGGAATATAGCAATTAGCATTGAAGAAAAACTGGTTAAATTGGCCAAGGATTCCAACCTTAACCCCAACCATCGCTGTGTCATTACGTAAAGTGCATATGCCATATTATTTTCATCCAACAACGTTTGATTCCTTTCTTGAAATACCGCTTGCTTGCCATAAGACCTAATGGTAGGAAGTCCGGTCAAGGTTTCACTGAATTGTGCGTAGAGGGGAGATCTGGTAATAGAGTCTAGCCTTTTCAACTCTCTTGAAGTATGCCTATAATAGCGGGCAAAGAAATAATAAAATACGAGGATTGGAACCAAAGGAATCAAAAAATAAGGAAATATCACCGATATCAAACAAAAAGTCGCAGTTATCAAACCTAGCGTATTGAGAAACATCCTTAATGAATCACCAATGATAAAGTCTAAAGCATCGACATCCTTACTAAACCTGTATAATTGTTATCACCCCTGTTATTGAACTGTGGAAAAATACCTGTTGAGAATTCTCCCAGTTGGAGTAGTATCAAAAAAAGAGACTGGTGATCTAAGCAATGATTTGATTGCTTCATTGTGTAACACTTTTGAGGCAGAAACAGCGATATAAGCAGTCATTATTCCAAAAAACATAAATCCAAATAATTGTGAGCTTGACCAAATAGCATAAATTCCAATGTAGAAGCTCTTTGATATTTTGTACTGTCGAGTGGTCCAAGCAGATAACCATAAATCAGTACTAAGGCGTAATTAATACAAGGAAGAAAAGATCAATAACTTACAATACTCGAATTAACTGTGCCAAGATTAGAGAAAATAGCAGCAAGGAAAAAGTAACCCAACCACCTCCAGCTTTAAAGTAATTCTTGTAAACTTCTGCAGAAACAGCACCTGTTAATCTTTCTTCCTCTTGGTGCAAAGCTTGTGGCTTTTCTTCTCCCTTGACATTATCAGACACAGTGCTGGACTCTTTAAGCGTTTGAATTTCTTCTTTCTCGTTGGTTGCTCCACCATGTTCTTTCATGATATTGGCAAAAGCGAAATCTCCTGATAGCAAGTCTTGAAGTGTTCCTTGATTACGTATTCTTCCTTGATCCATCACTATGATCCAATCACAGCGCTGGAGTAAATGAAGTTGGTGAGTCACCAGAAGCCTCGTTTTATTCTTTAAAGCAGGCCCAGCGATACATTCCTCAAACAAGTATTTGCCCACATGTGCGTCTACAGCAGAAAGTGGATCATCAAGTAGGATAATATCTGGATCGCTGTAAACAGCTCTGGCAAGGTTGATTCTTTGCTTTTGTCCACCAGAGAGATTAATTCCTCTCTCTCCAATCTCGGTGCAATCACCATCAGGAAGTTGATTCAAATCTGCCTGTAGAGCACAGATATTGATAACCATAGCATATCTTTCTGCATCCCAAGGCGACCCAAAGAGGATATTTTCTTTAAGACTGGCATTTTGAATCCACGCGGTTTGAGGACAATAAGCAATAGTTCCCCCAAATTTAACAGTTCCATCGACTTTTCTCATTTCTCCAATTAGAGCATTTAGGAGGGAAGACTTTCCACTTCCCACGGTACCAACAATTGCTACCAAACTGCCTCTGCTGATGCGAAGATTAATGTATTTCAATTTGTAGAATTCATCATTAGAGGCAACACTGGTAGAACTTGATGGTTTACTTTTTTCTTCACTTATTACCACTTCATCTTTGAGCTGAGAGCGTCTTCTATTATAAAAGCCTTTCATATACCAACTTTGCCTTCTTTCAGTGACTGTTCGAGGTAATTTTTCTTTTGTTCGTTGGTTATCCTTGATGGTTTGTTCGTAATGAAATTCACCATCGCTAACGGTCACCATAACCTTGGGGAAATCATCATCTTGAGCTTGTGTAAGGTTTAACCTTTCCATTATTTCAGGATCCATTTCTTCGGCAAGAAAATATTTCTCAATCCTCTTCAAACTGACTAAAGCATCAGTTCCACTGGTTAGAACCAAGGGAAGAAGCAAAAGAGGTAATCGAATCAGGTTGAAAAATGCCACTGATGAAAAGACAACTACTGGAGTAAGCCTATTCCCTAATAATGAATAAGTCATGAAACTCAAGAACGATGCAAATGCCGGAATACTCTAATTGTGGGGGAAATGCATCAAATTAGCACTCTAAGGGTAAAAGCTTACCAAAGCAGTAGCAAAAACACATTCTCTCAACATCATCAAAATCTTGGCCTTTATGGCCTCAGCATCACGAAGCTTCAAGATCTTTTCAAGGAACTTGTTTTCCCAAGAAAAGAACTTGATTACTCGAATACCTGTAACGCATTCTTGAGTCACTCTGACCCTTTGATCAGTTAATTCTGCGGTCTTTTTTCTCAAGGAAATAAGTCGCTTTAACACCCTGGTCTGAGATGGGGATACTATTACCATTACTGCAAAACCAGTCAAGGCAGCAACACCAAGGTTGAGATACAACAAGATTAAAGCGACAATTATTTGCAATGGGGTAATGAGTAGAAAGCTCAAATACACCATAACCATTTCTATCCTGTTAGTATCAGTTGACATCATATTAACTACTTTTCCTGTAGAAAATTCCTAACCAAGCATTAGAGAGAGGCTGTACGGAAGGAGGACAAACCTGACGAGCTTTTGCTGACAGGACAAAGGATTTGCGGTAGATTCCAGTTATCAGACAGGTTCGAAGTTTATTACCAACCATGGTCGCAATGTGATAGTTGTAGTTGTAACAAAAGGTTCCAAAAGTGACCACGCTTAGGAAAATAAACGGTATAGTATAACCATAAACGGTATTTTCAACAGATGCTACAAACGAAGATCAGCTTAAAAAGAGATTAAATCAAGTACATCTTCGTTCATTCCTGTGTTTATAGCTTCTGCTGGTAAAAATGGTTAGTTCTTGAAGCAAAAGAGGACCAGATATTTGCGCAAGGTCACCAAGTAGCTTCAAGAACAAGGAGAACAGATAATCACCACCATAGATTCTGAACAGAGCTCGGAGTAAACTTGGCTTTGGTTTTTGTCGTTCTTTCGCCCAAGCTTTGAAAAATTTCGCGTAGTTATCTGCAGCGCGATATTGAGGCGAAAGAGAGTAGAGATCAGCCTTCTGTAGAGGCCGACTTGCACCCAGTGACATTAGAGGCTGAAGCCATTGAAATGTAATTGAGGATATAAAAGAGGCATTGTGTTCTGGTAAGATGTTGGAATTGCTAGGCTTGGCAGTGGGTTCTAATACTTGACCCATATTGTCTACCTATACTAGTGTGATTGAGTGATAAGAGAACGAGTGAGCAAATGAGTAAGGAGAAATATCCACAACCGGAACCGTAATGCCGGTGCCGATGCCGACGTGTTTTATTTTTGCCTTTCTTTTGCTTTCTCCTTCCCCAAAAGGGCCACAACGTGACCATGCTTAGTAAGCAAACTTGTCCGATCTATCATCATCACCTTTAGAAAGGATTATAAATTCAATATTAAAGAGTCACGTGATAATATTTGCAGATTTGGACACTTGGAAAGGGGAGGCAGTCACAAAAAATCACAAGTATTTCATTTAACACGTGACATAAATAAAGTTCCCACATTACACAAAAAAACACAATGCTTCGTTCTAATCCTGTAGGAAAACCTTGGTTGGTTTTGAAATTTGGTGGGACTAGCATTGGGAAATATTTGAACTTTATATGCACACATATAATTCCGTATGTTCTTTCTCTCAAGAGGGTGGATACTAATCAACCAAGCACAGAAAGTTGCTCGATACTCATCGAATTGTCATTGTTTGTTCTGCGAGGACAGGGACGGTTAAAGAGGATGGAACCTCCTCTAGGTAAAACTTTCTCATGCATAATGGTAAATAACCACTGGGAGGAAGATTACTTCAAGCTGCTGATCTGACCCTGAAACGTCGATCTAGAGAGTACCATCGTTTGGTGGATCAAGTAATGCAGGATCACTGTCAAGCAGCTTGGCAATCAGTCCGAGACTATGACAAGCGAATGGAATTAGAAAGTATTGTTATCGAAGAATGTAGAAAACTTCAAGTTTTCTTGGATGCTGTTGAAGTCATCGATGAAATTTCGCCCAAGACTAGAGACCTGATCGTAGCCACTGGAGAGCGTCTAGCCTGTCGCTTGATGACGGCGGCTCTTAACGATAAAGCGTGTGGCTTCTTTCAAAACCCTTGAAGAACCGTTCTAATTATAGTTTCTTAAATAGGGATTCGATGCTTGCTTCGTAGGCTTAGAGAATGTAATTGAACCTGAAGCCACTTATGGAGGCCTACAAATGTCGGTTTTGGATCAGAAATTTTATGATCATGTTTCGGATCATATTTCACGAAATATTTTCTTATGTGAGGATAGAATCCCAGTAGTTACAGGTATGCTTGGGGTGTGTTAATGGTAAGGGTCATATAACTGTTAGGCTTTTTCGGGTTGGTTCCTAATGGTCTTTTGACGTCGATTGGAAGAGGATATACTGATTTAACTGCTGCGTTGATAGCAGCTGGGATTTTTGCTGAAGAACTACAGATTTGGAAAGAAGTTGATGGAATATTCACCGCTGACCCTCGTCAAGTTCCAAGGGCAAGACGTGTCCCACGAGTTACTCCAGAAGAAGCAGCAGAACTTACCTATTTTGGCTCGGAAGTGATTCATTGTATTGCCATGGACCAAGTGATACGCAAGCATATTCCTATTCGCTTGAAAAACGTTCAAAAGCCGTTAAATGAAGGAACTCTCATTATCCCAAGGAATTCTTTTCATGAATTCGCGTCTGAGCCTCACAAGAAACACCCCACAGCTGTTACTGTTAAAGATAATATCTGGGTGCTAAATGTTCATTCTAATCGTCGTCGAGTGATCCATGGCTTTTTTGCCGAAGTCTTTGGATGCTTGGATCGATATGGCATTGTAGTCGACCTCATCAGTACCAGTGAAGCGCATGTTAGTATGGCCATTAGTGTTACTACCAATGGAGGGCCAACATATACGGGTGAGAGTTCCATTGGACCTGAGCGACTGCAGTTGGCAGTGAGAGAACTTTCAAAACATGGACATGTAATTTTTATTTATCTCTTTTTATCTTTGTAATGTGAGCGATTATTAGGTGGAAGTTCATCGAAACATGGCGATAGTTTCATTAGTTGGGCGAGAAATGCGACACATGGTTGGAATAGCTGCCAACATGTTTCAACTATTGGCAGATGCTGGGATTAACATTGAGATTATCTCTCAAGGAGCCAGTGAAATCAACATTAGCTGCGTGGTGACCGCCGAGTCTGCCCCAATGGCTCTGAAAGTGATTCATGACAAATTACTCATAGAAGAAGGTGCTTATGATGATGAAGAGCAAGGAGAAGATGAATATGAGGAATACCAATCTGATTCTGAACAAGTTACATCGCAGGTTGAACTTTTAGATGATGGAGCACCAGTTGGATATTCTGCCCTAAATGTTTCATCGCTCGCCGGCATAGCTATTCCAGTCACTGCCAAGGAGACGACCATTATTGAACAAGAAGCAGTGGTTGGAGAGGAAGCAGCAGAAGGAGAAGAAGTAGCGAGAGCAGCAATAGAAGAAGAAGAGGATACCTCTGCACAAATTATCGAGACAGCAAGGGAGGAAACAACGGTTGTAGCAAGCAAAGAAGTTGAACAAGTCACCGAAAAAGAAGAAGAAATAGAGGAAAACATAGAACAAGTTGTTGAGGGAGATTCCATTAATGTTGAAACAGTAGAAGAAACCACCACAGAGGAAGCAACTGAAGGAGATTCTACACGTGCTGTTATTGATACTGACGATGGTGATGAATTGTTGATGGAGAAGGAGGAGACGATGATCGAAAAAGCTCAAGATGTCTAGAGAGATGATTCCATTAAAACCAATAAATAGAAAATTCGATTTTCGGTCTATTAACAAAAACTTCTTTAAACCTCCCCCCACACACACTACCTTTGCCTCTCTTTACAACTTTTTTTTATAAATCTGACATTTCAAGCCCTTTTGATAATTCATGGGCAATTGCCTAACCATTTTTTCCTCTTCCAAGATTAGCCAGCTTGCTCCTGATGAAGGGGTAGGCCTGGTGGAAGGAGGGGTTGAGGGAGTGGTGGAAGGGGTTGAGGGAGTGGTGGAAGGGGTTGAGGAATGGGGCTTGGAATCAAGTAGTTCCTATAGTGATGGTGAATTTATAGCTACACCACCTGGTGAAGAACAAGAAGGAGGAGGAATGGGGTTAACAAGTCAAACCTTACAACAACATTTACAGTCAACCTTGCTGCAAGAAGAAGGAGTAGAAACTGGGGATTTCTTGATGGGATACTTGATGGAACTTTCACAAAAGCGTTCAAGGCAGGAACTGGAACAAGCAGAACGAAAACAACGGGCCAAGGCGCTTGCTCTTCGCTTGGGCGTAGTACGAATCCTGCATGATCGAGTTGAAGGAGTAAATGGGGCGTATTTGGAAGAACAGGAAAGGTTGGAATGGTTGTTGGAGGGTTAGTGGTGGTGCTTCTCGGGGTGATGCTTCTCGAGGTGATGCTTATCGGGGTGGCAATAGAAAGAGAAGGGGGATTTCTTGAGTGTGTGTGTATCTTATCGCCAGTCAGTACAAGTATGAAGGTGTTTCATTTAGACAGGATTATTTATAATTAATGAAATATTTATTTCATTAAATGTCTAATCAGATAATACCCAGCCACCAGGGCAAATCCCAGGCCAATTTCACGCTTTGATACTTCCAACTTGAAAAACACTTTACGTTCCTTTTTTCCCTTCTCTGTGCTGCTTTCACGAGATCTTTCTTCCAAAGGGAGGACATTCTCCACCGTGGTTTCATTGACTATCCAATTCAAGCTTCTTTGAACGGCCTTGTCCCATTCACTACATCTCGCAGTTCGATCTAATCGTTTTATCGAAAAGGTCACCACCAGGGTAAGAGTTACCTTCCAGGGATGATTTAGGAGAAAAGACCGTCTTTCCTACTTCATTGACAATTTCAAGCTCCATAAGGTTTTTCCAAACTCCAACCGCCAAACCAGCTGCAAAGGCGGCACCCAAAGCAGTAGATTCTCTCATGGTGGGTCGATGAACAGGAATTCCCAATAAATCAGCCTGAATTTGCATACAAAGGTCCGAATTGGACATGCCACCATCAACCTTTAGCTGAGTTAATGGTACACCACTTTCTTGATTCATAATGTCCAAAATCTACAACATTAAAGGAAAGGAAAGGGAAGAAATTACCGCTTTGGCTTGAAAACAAGTAGCTTCAAGAGTAGCTCGAGCCAAATGATGCTTGGTGGCAAATTGGGTCAATCCTACAATACAACCCCTGGCATCATCTCTCCAATAAGGGGCAAAAAGGCCAGAAAATGCAGTAACAAAATAAACACCACCATTGTTAGGAACTTTACTTGCCAATTCATCTATAAAAGTTTGCTTATAATAAACTCCCTCATATTGAGAAATGGTTACTTATTTGAGCACTAGTAGCAATGATGTTCAGATTATCCCTTAACCATTTAATGGCAGAACCAGCAACAGCAATGGATCCCTTTAATTATTAGAAGCAGCCAACAATAATTTACCTCCAAGGCGTAAACAGTCTTGGCAGTTTTACCAAGTTGATATCCAACAGTGGTTAATAGGCCATTCTTTGATAGTACTGGGGTAATGCCAGTGTTGTACAACATGAAACAACCTGTGCCATAACTACCACCAAGGATTAGCCCATTCTTAATGAACCAGGGAAAGGTTATACGTATTCTTGACATCTCCTGCTCCAAAACATTTCTGTCCCACCAAGGCTGCTTGCTGGTCTCCCAAGCAACCACTCAAGGGAAGTCCAGCAAAGGGGAATTCTTGACAAACCGTGCCATAGACTTCGGAAGAAGACCTAATGGTAGGAAGAACGGTATGGCTAATCTCAAAGAACTCCAGTAAATCTGGCGACCATTGACGTGTGTGAATGTCCATCAACATGGTCCTGCTAGCATTTGTGACATCTGTTACATGGACGCCGTTTCCAGCAGCACCGCCAGTAAGGTTATAAATCAGCCAAGAGTCAACAGTGCCAAAGCGTAAGGTTTCTTTGTTATTAGCTTCTTGGACGGCAGTAACATTTTCCAATAACCATTTAAGCTTCAAAGCACTGAAATAGGTGGCCAAGGGAAGTCCACATTCTGCTTGGATACAGGAACGAGAGCGAGAAGGATGTTTTTCTGCTAGTTTGCTTACCAGGCTCTGAGTGCGCATATCATCCCAAACTATAGCATTACTTAGAGGTGCTCCGGTTTCTGCATCCCAGCACACGGTAGTTTCTCTTTGGTTAGTAATGCCAATAGCTAGTATTATCGATTAAATGAAAAAAGTGAGCTAAAACACCTTTAACTTGGTCAATTGCAATGTTTTTAGCAGCCAGTTTTTTGGCTACTTCTTTCATACAAGCCTGTACGGAATGCAGGATTTCTTTGGGATGATGTTCATGCCAACCGGGTTTCGGATAATACTGCGGAAACTCTTCTTGGTGAGACGTTACAATGCGACCTGACTGATCGAAAATCACCACCCGAGATGAAGAAGTTCCTTGGTCAATTGCTGCTACGAGAGATGACATGTGAAACGTAAAAAATGAGGCGTCACATGGTTGTCCCTTCCATCTTTTTTACTTTTTTTTTAAAAACACTGAAAAATATTGTCACAGTAATTTAATAATTCACCACTATCACCACTTTCTACAGCACCACCACCACCTGATAATCTTGGGGTGAAGGTGACGATGATGTTAAGAATGGGGAAGGGGTAAAAATCATAAACAACCATTTAGCCCAAATGATGGTGGGAATTGAAAATCACCACATTTTTCCCGAATAACAATGGCTGGAATTGAACAACTTTGGAAATAAAAATGATATTTGGTCAATAAATAAATAAATATTGAATTAAATTGATTCTTTAATTGCAAGAATTGCCAAAAAGAACAATTAACTTGACTGTGGTTTATTCCCCAAGGAGAGAGAGAGAGGGGTGGAAAGAATTCTTGTTATTAAAATTCCCTTCTTTTTATTTATCAAGCTAAAGAAAGGTTGAAGGTGATGGTGATCATGTGAGTGTTGGAATAATTGAAAAAAAAGATGGGATCAAGAAAATTAAATCCTTTCTCTCTCTCTCTCTCTCTCTCTCTCTCTTTCTCTGTGTTGCCAACTCCTTTTCTGTCCCTTTTCTTTCTCACTTTCAAACGCATCCCCACCCATCACCTCATAAGCCTACGCCTTGAACTCATATCTTAGAAACACACGAACAAGATGAAGGTTTTCTCGTTCTTAAGCCTCGCCCTCACTCTCAGCTGGTCGGTGTGGGGTTTTACTGCTGTTGATTTTCTCCAACTTGCTGCAAAGACCCGAGGTGGAAACTTTCCCGTATTGAAAGAAAGTGCCAGTTTGAACAAGTTTGCTCAGGTATTGCTAAAAACCAGGGATTACAAACAAGCAGTTGCGGTTCTTCAAGGCGATTTGACTAATCTCGGCTGGGTGGTTATTCCAAGTGTCGTTAATCCCAAGACCAAAAAACCCGAATTAAAACCTCAACCAAGAAGCTTGCAGATCCTTTCTTCCGATACCATAACTTCGATTGGATACTATGAACAGGGAGCTACTGCTGTATTGTCTTATGCCTACATTGCTGAGCCGCTGTTACTGGATATGGACAGGGTTGTGCAGGGGATGGCGCGGTGGGTTCGGGTAAAACATAATCCCCAGCTTAGTGAAATGGCGAAGAAACTAACTCTAGAAACCACCAGTGACGTCACGCCATTTATTTCTGATCCCAATAATCTGGGCTTCTCCTGTGCCAAACACCGCTTCACCTCGATGCAGGAAGTGGCAGATTATTTTGTCGGAGTGGTACCCAGTCGCTACAAGGAGATTGGTGCGGCGGTGTTCAAGACCAATAATATTTGCATGGTATTCAAAGCCTGATTGGTCAATGAGAAAAAATGAACGAAATAGAAGTTAATTTTCCAACTTTTTATTATCCCTCTCCCTTTTTCTCTTTCTCCCTTCTCACATTCTCCCTTCTCACATTCCATCATCTCATCCCTTTCCCTTCCTCTACACTCCCACTCCCACCTCCACTTCCCCTACACAAGAAGACACCAAACGCCTAAAGAAACAAAGTCGCATCAATGCTTCAATTCGCCTTGTTTTTTCTGGTTCTTTCTTTTTCCATTTCTCCCGTTCCTGCCTTCACTCCTGCCGAGTTCGCTCGAGTTCTGGATAGACCACGAAGTCAAGGCCAATTGAAACCCTTGATCGTGCTGGATTCGTTGAACAAGTTAGCCGGGGATATAGCCAACACTCCTCAACAGTACAAGGAACTCTTGGCCCGGGCTGAACCCAAGCTAATCAACGCAATCGTGGCCAAGGATAAATTAGGCTCTTTTCCAGATTTCCAAGGACAGGTGACAGCGTTGACCGGTCCCGAGGTCAACACTATTGGTTACGCCGAGAAGGACGGCTATGCTTACTTGGTCTATGGATTCCTGCCACCAGAGTTTAAACTTGATGCTGATCGGGTCTTGATGTTGATTGTTCACAAGTTGGACAAGATGTTGGATTCGAATGTAAAGACAAATAAACTCGCCCAAGGCTTGGCAACAGGAAAAGCTGACCTCTCTGCCATTCTCGCGGGAGATGGTAAATCCTCCTTCGCCTGTGCCTGTGGGCCCTTTGAATCGAACCAAGATGTGGCTAACCATTTTTCGCGATTGGTCACTAATAAAACAAAGTACCTGGGTATTGCTCAATTTGGCCGCAGTGGTGCTTGCATGATCTTCAAGGATGACCGGGTTAACTGAGTCTTGATGAAATATAGATTATGTTTTTGCCTAATTTGGTCTAATTTGGCCTAATTTCAATTAATCCAATAATTCCCCGCAAATAAAAATTTCCTTTAATGGTTGTTAAATACATCCTTCCTTTTCCATCATCTCTCGCACCACGGTTTGTTCGAACCTGCCCTGAACTTTGGCACCAAGAACCTGCACTTCCAACCCACCCGCACGTCTTGCCCTCACTTGCACCAAACCACGTGCCTCCAATGATTCCACCACGTCCACTACATCATCAGGTGATATACTGGGCGGTAATTGATATCGCTCTACCAACCGTCGATACATGTTGTAAACTTCAACTATGCTGGACCATTTCTGGCCACCCGTGACTTCCTTTCTCCTCGCTGCTGATATCATTAGGATCGCCAAAATAGATGCTTGAGAAAACCCCAATCCCGCATCCACAGCAATTGTGGGATTCAACGCCTTCGTCGCATTTAAAACATGCTTCAAGCCGATTGGAATCACCTCATCCGCACCACTCAGCCGCCATTCCTTTTCTGCTTCATCCACCGCGCGTCGACAAACAGCAAAGGCTTGGCGTAGATCTCCCTGTCGCGCCGTTACTTTACGCGCACATAATTCCAACGCAGTTTTGTTAAACAAAAAGGTCAGGTCTGACAGCAAAGCTTGTAGAATGGTTAGAATTTCCTCTGCTTGGTAGGCCTTGAAGCATAGCCTTTGGACCTGGTCCAGGGCCGCTAGTTCAACCCCTGCACCATTCGCAATTCCAATTATTGCTACTCGCGCGTTTGGCAAAAGTGCCCAGCCATAGATTTTCCTTAGATTTGCATTACTAAGCCCATCTACTTCATCCAACACCAATACTCTGTGCCCTGTTAGTGTGATTACCACCAATATCTTACGTGTAAGGTTGTTTGGCCTGACCCAGCAGTCGTTCCAACGCAGCTTCTTTATCCGTCGGTCCAGTGAGAAAAGGATCTTGACGTCCTTTCAACTCCCACCAGATCCTAGCAAAGATCTCTCTTGGTGAATCCAAAGACATACAGTTGATGTAGCATCTAATCAGCGTGGGATGTCTGGGATCTAGCAATAAATGCTGTACTAGCGCGGTTTTTCCTGTTCCTGGTGGTCCCGAAATAAACAAGGCCGAGTTGGGCAGATGACCTAATAACCGTTCATATATAAATTTTCGCAAGGTTTCGGTTTCCTGAACCCTCCCAGCCAACACCATCTTGCACCGCGTTTTGCTTGCTGAAGGTGTGGGTGGGAGTGATGGATCTTGGCTGGGATGTAGAGACAGTCGTGCTTGATGATAAGGATCCAAAGGTTTGGCTAAAATGTCGGTCAACCATCACTATTGGAAACGCTTTACCAATGATTTTCGATACATTTCTAGTCGGAGTTTGAGTTACTTTTGTTGTCCATTTACTTGAGCAGCAATTCTCCTTCTTCTCCCCTTCTCCCTCCTCTTCTTCCTCTTCCTCCCCCTTTCCCTTTAGTAGCACTTTCTCGACATCTTGAACCGCTTCCAGTAACTGTGATCGCGAGCGTGTCAAGCGAGGTTTGTACAGTTTGATCTTGGGAGTGGATGTATACACCACTTCATCATAATTGGTCAAGGTTAATGGTTTAAATAAACGCTTTTTATGCGCTGGTAGTAGTGGCACTTCCACCACTGCACAATTCATCAATTTCTGCAAGGTCACGTTTTCTGTTGTTACAATGAGAAAAGGAGGAGAAATAATTAGATGCTTCAATCATCCGCCTCTTTATTAAAAAACCATGGCGTCCATTCCTCCACTCGCTTCTATCTGTTCTCGTGCAAACATCTCAAAGTACTGGTAGATGATTGTCACGGCCAACAGAATTCCCGTACCCGATCCTATCGCCCCCATCATATCAGCAACAACTGACAGCATTCCAATCAACACTCCTCCCAAACTCGCTGCTGTGGGAATAATACGCTTGAGCTCCTTGTACATGCTCTGTTCACGGAACCCTGCAAGAACCACTTGTTGCTCCTTTAGCTGCTTGGCTACGTCGCGAGGTGAACTACCCGATACTTCAATCCAAGTCTTGGATAATAGTGCGCATGTGCTCAGAATAAAAGTCACATAGATTCCAAAGTGCAGGGGATCTTTCAATGCGGAGACAAAACTATGTGGTGGAGTAATGTAATAGGCAAATCCACTGGAGGCAAAGAATTGCGAACTTCCTTCAAAAGGCTATTCATATAATTAATTTACACAATAAATAAACAAGAAAAAGTACCTCCCAAACTCCCAGTAATCTAATAAAAAAATTATCCGGAAATCGATTATAAAGCATCTGCGAAATCATAAAAATATTTGAAGAAAGCGCAGATTGCAGCATAATTGGCATGTTGGAGGTGTAGAACAGTTTGATCGGATAAACGGCGCGATGTCCTCGGAATCGGTTACTTTTGATTGGTAACTCCACGCGGAATCCCTGGAGATAAATGACTAGAGCAAAGATCACCACCGTCGCCATCAGATTCATAATGTTCGGGTTATTTGCGCGATAGAATGCTTGTTTTAACGCGCGTGCTTTGTTAGATTGCGTAATCAGAAGGTGAAAGAGCTCAATTACGGCGCCTTCAAACTCAGGACCACGTCCAGTGTTGATAGTGGTAGGACTGAATGCCTGCCACACGATGTTTTCGCAAATATTCGTGGCAATAAACAGGGAAATTCCAGAGCCCAGTCCATAACCTTTTTGTAACATTTCGTCCAACAAAATCACAATCATTCCAGCAACAAACAGCTGCAGAATCAGCAATAGGCAGATACCCGCGCCCAAATCTGTCGGAGTCCCATACAATCCCGTCAACACTGCCACGGTAGCCTGACCCAGATTTAAAATAATGGCAAACACTGTGAATTTTAGCTTCATCTTGGTCAGATAAAAGTACATTTTTGTGCTCCGTTGAAAAGTACCCGATCTTCCTTCAGGCTGTAGTCTACTTCAATCAAATTGGCTCCAGCCAGCAGCTGCATGATCATGCCACTGGTAATAATGGGCGTAATACCCAATTCCATCAAAGTTCCTCGATTGGACGCCAGAATGACTCTCATCCAGTAAAAGGGATCGGAGCTATCACTCGACATGATTCCATACAGCGGGATTTGCGAACAAACCAAGAAAATAAACAAAGTGATGGCTGTCCAAAGTACTTTTTGTCGGAAGGGAACCTATACGTTGTTTAGCTTAAAGTGGGGCGAGCGGGGTACTTTGCGGTCCGGAGCCACGATTTCCGGAAGCACCGCCATGAACGGTCTTATCAAATGTAAGAATCGGACTATTTTTGGCAGGTTAGCGCGCGCAAACATGAATAATTACATGACATATCCTACTGCTCGCTTTACGCACGTAAACACCTGTCGAGAAAAAGTGTTGCTCCTGTTGGCAGAGTGAGCAAGGTTGTGTTGTGGTGTGTGCAGTATTGGAAGAAGTGCTCTTTTCGCGTCTCTCCCAATCAATCCTTTCCAACAACACTTTCTTTGGATGACGTCATGAGTTGGCGCTACTCCTCTCTCCACTTTCATCATTCTTAGCACGGCCCAGTTCCTAGCATGATTTGATTTATTTATGCTTGTGATTGTATGCTTGTAATTGTATGCCTGTGATTGTATGCGAGTGTATATATGATTAAATAACAATGCTTTTATTTTAATAATTCTTATATACAACTACTCACAATCAATTACTACTGTTATCAACACTAGACAAGACCAGGACAAGAAAGAACTAGAAAGGAGACTACACAGAGAAATTCGGTGTCATGAGTTATAAATGGGGCCAATGGCGTTAACAGGGGACCTCCATTTGATGTAGTGGAGTATGTGGGGCGGGGACACGATGATGGTTCCTATTTGCATAAAGCTGAAACTCCCGTTGTATGAGAAAAGGAGATTTTATTCTCAATTATTAGGCACGTGTTATAGAAATCACGAGGAAAGCTCAGAGGTGATCGAATCAAAATCCTTTCAAAAAAAAATTAAATCGTTGTTTTTTTTTCTTTCTCTCTCTCTCACTCACTCTTTCTATCAGGTCCCCCACCCAACACTCCTCCTCTCCTCCCAAAAACACGCACTTCCTTCGCCTTGAGCGCCGCTGCGTGTCCTTTTCTGTGTTGCACACTACGCATCTCTCGCAGTGCTCCTCAATTGCACACACGTCCTCACTTCCTCTATCACTACCCACCGTCTCTCTCTCTTCCTCTCTTTCTTTCTCTCTCTCTGGCCCGTAGATTGCTACCCGCTGTGGGTCATCTCGTCTGACGATTATTACGATCAAAAAAGTTGCCTCATATGTTCCCTTCGTTCTACGTCGCTGCTGCCGCCGCCGCCGCTGCTGCTAAGCCCCTGACTCCTCCCCCTTCCCCACATCACCACCTGGCTCATCTTTGCTCCACGGTCTTGGCGTCTTTGCATCATTTATCCGACGAGCCCCGCCGTCAGCTTCGTCGTCGTACTCGTCAACTACTTGACCAAGCCGCTCTTCACCCAACTATTGTGTTGCTTGCGTTGTTTTATTTGCGTCGTGCTTCTCAGCTCCCCACCGACTCTACTACTCCAGTCATCAAGGCCGATCATCAGATCCTCGCTTCCCTGATTTGTGCTCAAAAGTTCCACGAAGACGCTGCCTATACCAACAAAACCTGGTCTGATCTTGCTGGTGTTCCTGTTGCTCAGGTTAATTCTCTAGAGCGCTCTTTATTGATTCGCTTGCGCCATCATCTTTCTGTCGATCCCCAGGAATTTGCTCGTTGGACTGAACAGTTGGGACGCTGGGCGTCCCAAGGATCTTGTCGCTCCGCATTAACCTCCACTTCCACTTTATCGTCGCAAAAACCAATCAACAACTGCAACAACATCTCAGCTTTAAATCTCTCTCGCTCTCAATCTATCCCTGCTCCTTCATTTGCTCATGCGGCGGCAGCAATTTCTTCAATGTTTCCTCAAGTCGAGTCGTTCCCTCATGCTACTAATGTGACTGCAACGGGTGTCAATCCGCCAGTGTTCAACCTTGGTCATCGTAGACATCTCAGTTTTGACCAGTTTTGCACTTGTGCTTCTTGCCAAGCTATTGGCTATGTGAACGCCTTTGCTGCTCCTTGGTCTCCTCCGCAAGCATTGTCAAATCAGCTAATGTACTCGTTTCCCAATGGTAACTTTACTGCTGCTGCTCCCTATCCCTTTTTCTCTATCCCTGTGCCAAATTCACATGCCATGGGATATTGCTGGGCAATGCCTAGTGCGTAATTTCCAAGAAAGCGAGGTGGGAGTTTATAGGGGAGACGTTAAAATATGAGTTTAAGAGATTGCATACGTGTTATATATTTATGGCTGGGTTAATAAGGGGGCTAAGTTCTAGGTGTTTGTGGGCGTAGTGGTGTGTGTGTGTGTGTGTGTGTGTGTGTGTGTGTGTGTGTGTGTGATGGGCGTCTTATATGTGCTATGTTGGTGATGGCAGTTTTGGAGTAATCTACAAAGTAAAATCAGCGAAAGATGAAAACGACAAGATTTTTTTTGAAAAGGAGCTGTAAAAATTGACGTGAGAAAAACTTTTTGTGCGTCTGTTTTGAACGTTTGAACTGTGTGTGTGTCTGTGTGTGCACTTTTGTGTTGATGTCAGTGTGTATAGCTGCGGAGATGGGGTGATCATCTAAACTTGCGTACAACTTTTTGTGCGTAATTACGAGTTGAATGCGAAGACAAGGCGTAACTTGTCTAATGCGATAGATTTCTTGAAAGTACGTGTGTTTGTGTCTGTTTGTGAAATGTGTGTCTGTTTGTGTGAAGAAGTATGTGAGGTGTTTAAGCGACTGTGGCTGCTGGATGTGCGGGGGTTGGTATAGAAGAGGAACATGCGCTGTTACGTCACTTATTTCCTTCTCTTTTCATTGTTCCAGCGGTTCTTTTCTCTCTTTCTCTCTCTCTCTTTCTCTCTTATCTCTCTCTGTTGGCGTGAATTTTGTTCGCTCATGGTCGAGGTGCAGTGGCTTCGGTTGCTTATAGTGAGTTTTGGTGGTGTGTGAAGTAGTGATGCGATGGTGTGTGGTCCTTGTATAATTTCGTATTTTCTTTCTATTTGAAAGAAAATTTTGTGGACCTGCAACCAGCTTTCTCCTTTGTATCTTTTGAAAGAGAGACTTTTTAGATTCCATGTCATTGGTTAATGAAAAGGGAGAACGACTTGGGTTGGATCGCTTGTAATTTGGGGTTCAGCGATATGTTGGGAGAATAATCCACTACTGATTGTGATAGACGACATCTTCCACTTTTCGGCATTGTTGAGAGCTATAGATGGCTGTGGTATAATTACAGCGTATTTCTTACATTCGCGCTTTTGCGGACGGATTAAGGCTATCTGTGGACGCAATGTATATCCTTAAGAGGAGGAGGGAAAGGGAAAGTGTGTAAGAAGGTGGATGGAATAGGTCAAGTTTTTCTTTATGTCCATTCATAGGCTTTTTTAGCACTAGTAATTTAACAATACTACTACTGTTGTTTTAGCTACTTGTTTTTATTTGACCAACCTAAGCAAAAACACCGCATTTCCCACCTCCTGTTCCTCTTGCGTTATCACTTCTCTTCCTGGCCCTAATTTTGTCATTGGTTCAAGTTGTTTCTTCAACACTTTGACCACCAGCGTTTGTTGACCATCCTGCAATGCTTTCACCAGCTGGCCCTGTTCATCTTTCAAAATCTCGTAAAACATCTCCACTTCATCTGTTGGCAATAATCCAACTTTTTTACGCAATCTTTGAACTCGATTGACCACTTCACGCTGCACGCCTTCCAAGACTAGCTCTGGATGAAGGGCAAGATCCAATAGCACCACCAGATCCTTGGTACAATTGGCGAAATAGCCCGGGAGTAAAAGCTTTAACCGGTCTTCATCAATTGCGCGAGAAATCGTGACATCTGTGGCTTCAAGGATAATTCCATCAACGGTCAATCCACCCCCAGATCCAAGAGCATTCTTGATTTCCTCAGATGATAATTCTACCCCCATTCCGGATAAATTGTAAAATTCAAATAAGGGGGTTTTACTGGGAAGGGCATTTTTAACCCGCATCACATCTTTTTTCAACTTTTGTCCCAATACTCTAAAATCAACCTGTGCTTGGTACTTTATCCCAAAGGCCTCTTCATCGCTGGTAACCCTAACCTGTCGTACGTTCAACTCCTATCACACTTTATGTTAGCTCCCTTTTTGTAAAAGACAGGAGAATTTAAAGTGTGAAATGGGGAAAAAAACCTCTTGGATATATCCTTCCAATGCTTTCAAATCTTCCAAGTATTGAGTTTCGCTATGAACCACTATTAACTCTTTAAGCGGAGTCTTTAGCCCCACAGTATGCTTTTCTCTAATGTTTCGGCTTAATTCTATAACGGCTTGCATTCTCGACACTCTTCGCTCAATGTCTTGATTGAAGTATTCTTCTCGAACTGTTGGGAAATCCAAAAAATGTACACTTTTGGCAAGATCTTCTTGGACTGGTAGGAAACCCTTCAAGGTTTGATACATATGCTCTGTTAGGAATGGAGTAAATGGTGCCTTTTCCCCCCTCCCATCATTAGCCTATTTAACCAAAATAATCTACCATTGTTCGAACCAACGTGTATAAAACCTCAAACAAGGTATTCAAGGCAAAGGTACAATCCTTCTCCCCTCCTTCACCTTTAAGGCGTCTTCGGTTGAAGCGCACGTACCAATTGGTCAACTCTTCGATGAGATTCAATAAACGCGGAATCACCGTGTATAGCCGATAATCTAATCCGTATTAATTAAGAAGAAAAGGGAAGGGGAAAACTTACTGTTCATTTCTCTGCGTACAAATTCTATCAAACTTTGACAACGCGCCAGGATCCAACGATCCATCACATTTTCCGATATACCCAAATCTGGTTGGTATCTGAATTCTAAACCAAGTTCCTATATAATGGCCATCAAATTTGTAGTCTTGGGGAAAATATCAACCTTCTTGACTAGTACGACTTGATTAGTGAAAAACTTGAATGCATTGAACCAAGGCAATAATACTCGCGTCACTACTTCTTTTACGCCATCTTCAACAAAGCGTAAAGGTTCAGCCCTTACGACTGGAGAATTAATGAGATATAATCTGCGTACATCTTAGCATGATTCAATTAAGAGGGGTTGGATCACCTTAGAGGATCAGCACCATATTTGTCCATAATATCGTTGACTGGGACGTAATTTTTTAACCTTTTGGACATTTTTCTACCATCACTTCCATACAAACCGTTATTAAAACCCATGCAAAAAGCGTACGATGCAAGGACCAAACCATTAACAATTAGATTCTTAAATGGTGGTTGGTCGAATAAATGGGTTGAAAGGACCAAGAGCGTATAAAACCATCCGCGAGTTTGATCAAGTCCTTCAGCACAAAAATCCGCAGGAAAAGTACTTTCAAACTTTTGAGCATTTTCAAAAGGATAATGCTGTTGGGCATAGGGCATGCTTCCACTCTCAAACCAACAATCAAAGACTTCTTCAATTCTGCGCAGTGGAGGATCGTTGGGATTGGCGGCGGGAATAGTAATATCATCAATGGAATCTCGGTGCAGGTCAACAATGTCGTTTCGACCAGACAAGCGCTTCAACTCTTCGACCGAACCAACACAGACAACCTCGCTAAAGTCAACATTGGTCCAGAGAGGAATGGGAGTGCCCCAGAAGCGATTTCTAGAAACGTTCCAATCCCTCGCATTCTCCAACCAATTAGCAAAACGTTTTTCTTGAACAAAGTCAGGAACCCTTCAACAGATTGATTAACAATTTGGCCCTGCACAAAGATACCATTTGGATTTGAGATTATTTGCCAATAGCTTGTCAGTAATCTGTCGAACTCGGACAAACCAAGAAGGCACAGCCTTGTAAATCAACGGAGTATCAGAACTACCAAAAAACGCCGTTAACTCAATAAATAAAACAATTAGAACAAACCGCCAACAGAAAGGATATTGATGGCTGACTTGACTTTGTCTTATTAGACGACCATTGGCCTTTAGAGTTTTTTGGATCAACTTATCCGCATCTTTGAGGAAAAGTCCTTCATAATCCCTGACTGGGGCAATAAACTTTCCATCCTCATCCAAAGGGCATGGCAAGCCAGCGTCTACTTTGGTTATTCCTTCGCGCAAACAGACGCGATTGTCATCTTCTCCAAACGCGGGTGCTTGATGAACAATGCCAGTTCCACTGTCATTTGTTACGTACTCATCCGCAACAACCTTGAATCCACACTCTCCGTACTTGAAACAGGTGTTAAATGGGGAAAAGGATAAAAAGTACCTCTGATTGGAAATAATCAAACAATGGAATGTACTTTTTACCCACCAGTTCAGTTCCCTTGTACTTTTGCAAAATCTTGAAAGCAGCTTTGGCAGGATTTTTATAAAGAATTTCTAATCTCGCTTCAGCCAGGATGTATTGGTCACCCGAAACCTCGTCCAAGATCTTTATATAGTCAAACTGTGGATGAACGCACAGGGCGACATTGGCAGGGAGAGTCCAAGGCGTGGTAGTCCAGGCCAAAACAGCGGTTTTTGGATCCTCAACCAAAGGAAAGCTCACCACAACTAGGACAGCCTATTAGTGGGCGTTAAGCAAAGTTACCAGCAGGATCAATGACTTCTTTGTAGTTTTGAGAAGCCTCAAAATTTGCCAAAGGAGTCTTACAACCATTGGAATAGGGCATAACCTACGCGATGCAGCATTAGAGCGAAGGTGGAAATTACCTTGAAACCGCGATAAACTTGATCTTTTTCAAAGAGCTGTTTAAAGACCCACCACACAGATTCCATAAAAGAAGGATTCATGGTTTTGTAATCATTGTCAAAATCTATCCATCTCCCGCTCCTCTCGACAGTCTCGCGCCATTGTTGAGCGTATCTCATGACAATACTGCGACATCTGTGATTATACTCCTTGATGCCAATGTCCAGAACTTGCTGTTTAGTCTTGATTCCATACTCGGTGTCGACTTCAAACTCGATGGGCAAACCATGACAGTCCCAACCAAAGCGTCGTTCCACAAAATGACCCGTTTGATGGGCAAATCTCGTAACCACGTCCTTTGAAACTTAATGCAGCAGGAGAAAAGGTTACTTTGATGGTTCCGGCCAAGATGTGTCCGTAGTGCGGTAAACCCGTGGCAAAAGGAGGTCCGTCGTAAAAGGTATACGCGGGTTTATCTTTGGAGAGCAAAAGGGAAGTTTGAAAGGCATCGATTTCGCGCCAATAAGCCAACGTCTTTTCCTCTTCAGCAGAGAAGTTAAATACTGTCGTTCCTGTTTGCTGTACAGTTAACGCTTGGTGGAGTGGCGTAGAGCGTTACCCTCAGTTGACATGATTGTAATGATTAGTAGTAGCTCCCTAGTCACTTTCTTTTTGTAACAACAATAAAATCACAGATCATCTTTACAAACACACAAATTTTGACACACAACAACACCATCACCTTCGAAAGACGCCATCACCACGGACAGAGAGATGAGCAAGGAAGAAGAGTTAAGCGAGCAACAACAAGAAATGTTGAAAAGGGCTCGAGAATACGCCGCCTCAATCCAGACAGAATTGCTTTTATTAAGCAGTGCCGAGCCAAGCCTGGGGTTAGCGCCAAGCGTTCCTGGGTTAAAATCACTTCCGGCGGGAATTGATGCACGTTCTCTGTCTATTCTGTGCCGGATATACGTGGGTTCAATCCCATTCGACTATGCCGAACAACAAGTTGCTCAGTTGTTTTCGCAATTCGGAGCAGTCAAGGAGGTCAGCATGAGCTACGACCACCTGATGAAGCGACACAAGGGTTTTGGATTTGTTGAATTTGAAAATCCCGAGGCTGCCAAACTGGCCATTGAGGGATTACAGGGAGCCGAAGTATCAGGAAGGTAAGCTGGGTTGTTTAGAGAAAAGAAAGAGTATAAAGGTTTTTGAAGCTGGGAAGACCAAATACCTTTACGGCGTCAGTCCAAGCATCCGTGCCAGAAGGACCAGCGAACAGACTGTACATCTGCAACCTGCATGAAGACATAACGGAGGAAAACTTGGAAAACATCTTTGAATCCTTTGGCAAGATTACCGCTTGTGTCCTGGTGGTAATTCCCCCTCCCACGTTAATTGACCCGCCTTAGCCAAATTTGCAAACTAGAAAACATAAAGGATTTGGGCAAGCTTTTTAATTAGAAAGTAATAACGCCCGTAAGAATAGATATATTGAGTTTGAAGAAGAACAAAGTGCAACCACTGCGAGAATTTCCATGCACAACTTTGAAATTGGCGGTAAATATATTCGATGCTGCAAGAGTTTAGTTCCTGGTGAATTAACCGGCGGAATGAAAGATCTCCCTTTCCTGGCAGCTGATGAAGAAGCTTCTAGATGTAACGCAAATTTTTGTATTGAGTGTGGTGTTGGTGGGGATAGTGGCACAAGGAACTGCGGCTAGGATATCAGCAAGTATAGCCTTCAATGCCACTGCGGACAATCCCAATAATAGGGCAGCGGAATCCAACAATAGGGCAACAGAATCGGTGGAACATGAAGTCAGCATTCGAGGAACCAGCGCTAGGTTTGGACTAATGCAGAAATTGGCACGAATAGAAGAATCCACGCCAGTACTTTTGATAGAGAATGCTGTGGGAGCGCAGAAAGAAGTGGATGAAAGCTTAACCGCAGAATTCCACGAAGAATGTAGCAGATTTGGCCAAGTTTTGCAGGTAAAGGTGGTAAAGGTGCGAATATTTGTTGAATTTACCAATGCCACAGGTATCCCTCCTCCTTCCTTTCCCCTCCCTTCTTGACACTGTTCCTAATCAAGACACTTTGCAGTGGCTGAACTGGCAAAAAATGCGCTAAATGGGCGATGGTTTGGTGGGAGACAATTATCGGTACATTCATATGATTACAGGTTATGGCAAGAAGGCGAACTATTTCAATGAAGTTTTATTGGAGAGCTTGAGTGTGGGTGCCACGTCAATTTCCTCTTTAGGACGCCACCAGGATATTAACAAAAAGAGAAAATAATCCAAGATCGCAATTATACAAAAGATTTTTCCTGCCCAAACTCCGCAGCCATAATATCTACACGCGCCCATTTAACATACTTGACGATTAGAAGTGGCGTACAATCTCAGCCTTTCTATCAAACTATACGGGGTTTTTTGCATAATTACTTCGTAAACCAGTTCAGTCCTCGCTGCTACATCATGCCAATCATACATTCCCTTGACGCAACCATGTTGTGCCAATGCCCGTTGAGGAAAGGTTTTAAAGTCAAATTCCTCAATCACTCGACTAAGCGTATCTACCAAGTCTAACATCACCTCCCGTAGAAACACCACCACCACACCCCAAAATCAGCATTAAATAGGGTCAAAAGGGGAAGGGGAAAGTACCATTTTCTTCTGCTTTACTAAACCGAATATAACTTGGTGGCAAGACTTCAGGAACTCCGCCAACCCGCGTACTAACAATGGAAAGACCACAACTAGCAGCTTCAACAACTCCGATACAAAAGGCTTCAGTAAGACTTGTGTTTAAAAAGATTTGTCCTTGTATCAATAACTAGCAATTTTTAGTTCCCTTTGATAAGAATGAGTTTACCTGACGAACTTGGTGATTAGGCAAAGATCCCACCAACTTTACCCGATGATGCAACAAGTATTTCTCACGCATTTGTTCCAAGTCCAACCTTTTTGGCCCATCACCACCTTTATATTCGTAATTACTTAAACATTACCATTAAAAAAATCACGCACCAATCAAAAAGTAAACATGATCGAATTTCGCACAAATGCGGGGTATCACAGCGACTAGAAGATCCAACCCTTTCCGATAAACCAATCTACTCATAACCACAATGGTGAGACGTTGAGGATCCGGCGTGGTAGGACTAGGCGTGAAATCATCAGCAATTACCGCATTGGGAATAACCGAGACATTCCAGGGATCCAAAGCAGCACGAAGTACAGTATTTTCCTTGCTATTTCCCCCCATCCAATGATTAATTAGTTTAAGAGTAGGAGAGGTAAAAGATGGGGGGGAAAACCTGGTATGAGAAACACAAATGATATGATTTACGACTGATAGTGAGAACTTGAGGAATTTGTTGGTTATAATGTTACTGGTATCAGCAAATCCAAACAAGGAATGATCAGTAAAGCAGGTTTTCAAGCCCATTGTTCCAGCATGAAAAATGGATTCATGACACAAGGAAGAAAAGGCCTGATGACCATGGACAATCTCGATTCTTTCTCGAAGCATAATATCTCGAAAGAGAGGAAACATGATCCAGAGATTAGGAAAGGTCGCTTGTTCATACACCACTAGTAAAGGAAGATAGTAGACTTTGACCCCACTGCTGATGTAACGGACACCTACTCGGCCGCCGTAGTGATGCGTAATGATGATGACCTTGTGGCCGCGGAGCACCAGACAGCGCGAGAGATGGTAGAGATGCGATTCTACACCGCCAGTGTTTGGAAAGAAAAAGTCAGAAACAAAGCTATCCATCCAATTGAATTACTACTTGTACAAAAGTCACTACTAATACCAAATGTTGTAATGTTTCTTCATCTGCAGGGATATCAGGTGACCTCAGCGTGAAGAATATTTAGCAACTAATTTCTTCATCTCTGCCAATAATTCTTCGTCTTCTTCTTCTTCTTCTTCTTCCTCTCCTTCTCCTTCACTACTACCACTTGCGCCATCCTGAGTCAAGGGGGTTTCCAAGAAATGATCAAGTTTAGAGGGTGGTGTAGGTTGCTTCTATTGACCCGACATTAGAAGAATCAACAAGAGTGTTGAAAATACCGAAAGGAAAGGAGTATTTTCAATCAAAGCATCAGTAGAAGTAGTCGTTGATGAAGGAAGCACTGAGTGAGTGTTACTTCCCAATAATCGCAATAACAAAATCTCTTCCTTCTAAAACCCAACTTGTTAAAGGCCGCATAATAAAAGGGTGAAAAACCTTTAATTGTAAATATTGCTGTTTTATCAAATCCCTTAATAGTTCCAGCCCTCGTTGTTCCCTGTTTAGGCGTTCTTCTAGCCTGGTCCTTCGCTCTACCAGGTCGGTCATGTTGAGCATGTTCTCGTCTTCTTCTAATAGCCCATCTTCCTGGTTGGAATAGTCTGGGAAAAAGGGTGTAGAAGTCATTTTCACCCTCTCTGAGTTGTTTAAGTAGAAATCGAAAAGTTGAAGAAAATGTGGGAGACTCCTCCTTCTCGTTTCAATCAACACCAATTTTTTTCAATACTTTTTTTTACTACGCCTCATTTTATTCATTCTGCTTTTACTTTGAACAATAAAATTGGGCGAAATAATTATCAAGTGAATTTTATTATTCTTTATTTTTAAGGGGGGAAAAAATTAATAATTATTTACCTTCCATGATGTTCCAACCCCCATCAGGTGATCACTGTAAAGAAATATTATCTACCAAGAACTAAAAAGCCTATTACATAATAATGACTTCACTCCGCTTAATTTCTTTATTCTGTGCCTGTCTTGCTACTCTTAGTGCTGGAACTTTATACTGCTTTTCTTTATTTGGGCCTGCTTTGGCAGAACGACTTGAACTGGGACTCTTTCAAATCAACCTGGTGGCAACATTTGGTGATTATGGGCTTTATCTCACAGGGCCGATTCTGGGAGCTTTGGCCGATCATTATGGCGCCCGCGTAACTAGTACGGTGGGTGGCGTGCTCATTTCTCTCGGCTACTTGGGGCTTTCCTATTGTTACGCCTGGAAATGGTCTTCAGTCACAATATTGTGTTGTTTGGCTTTCTTGATCGGTGCAGGTGGAACTTCTGCTTATATGGGGGCAATTAGTACAACTGCTCGAAATTGGCCATCGAAGTCTAGAGGATTGATGTTGGGATTTCCTATTGGCTTTTATGGATTATCGGCATTTGCATTTTCGTTGTTTAATGCCGTGTTTTTTGTGGGAAAAGTTGCTGATTTCTTGAAATGGATGGGAATTGTTTGTGCTTTAATTAATGTGGTTTGTATTTTTGGCCTTGTTAGACTTCCTATAACAGTCCGTATTACTCCCAGTTCAGTTGAGAATGACTCCGGAGAGGCAAGAGAGAGTGATCCTTTATTGCCACCCGCTGCTTCTCCAACCACCACCGCCACGGCATTGAAAGAATACCTACTAGATCACAGCTTCCTTTTACTCTTCACGGTTATAATGGTTATTTCTGGCTGTGGTGTAATGTACATCAACAATATCGGAGTAATGGTTAGTACTATTCTGCCAAAAGATACTTCTCCTGAGGACATTGCACAAGTGAGGAATTTGCATGTCTCCCTTCTTTCTATTGCCAACTTTGTCTCTCGCATTTTGTTTGGTAAAGCCAGCGATTGGAGTGGCCATCGGGTTGTCTGGGTGCTAGTGGTGGGGTTGATGATGTCATCCTCGCTGGTTAGCTCTGCCTATACTTTAAATCCCAGTTGGTTGTTTGTTTGGACTGCGTTGTTGGGGCTGAGCTTTGGAGGCTTCTTCACGCTTTGCCCCACGCTGGTCAGTGAATGGTGGGGTGCTGAGCATTTTGGCCGAAACTGGGGATGGGCAGCAATGGCACCGGCGTTGGGAGGACTGTGCTTTAATTCCTTATTTGGACTGGTCTATGACGCAAATGGTGGTAATAATTGCCAAAAGGAGAATCAGTGTTATTCATTTGCGCTAATTACTGCAGCGATCAGCGTCTTTGTAACCCTGGCCCTGATAGGCGTCCTGATAAAGAAACATTATTAGCCTTGTCATGTGCTCTCATGTGCTTTCATGTGTGATGTGAGTGGTGGTGGGGGGTGGACAAATAAATTAATTTCTTCTCTTACAAAAATCATGTTTAATTGCTACTTTCGGCTTATATGCTGCTGCTGCTATTACTTCTTCTTCCTACAACTGCTACAATTGACTATATGCGCTGCTACTCCCGCTGATCCCATTCCTGGACCCACTCTTGGCGATGCTCTGAGTGAAGCTGGTGCAATTACCTCTACTCCCAACAACACCACTCTCAGTAACAAAACCAACAACACTACCACCAACGATACCTTTGTTATCCATAATGACTCTCCTTTGGTGGCTTGTTTGAGAGTAATGGGTTGTAACTTAACCAACCCCATGGATGACGTCCTTTGCTATTCCACCTGCAGGCAAAACACCGATCCCGCCAATCGCATCAACACCTCCACCATCCCTCCAGAAGTTAGAAGTAGTAATTTCATGCGTGCAAGTGTTCCAAAAGTACAAGTAGTGGTGCTGATAGTGTTTTTATTACTCTTATAGCTTAAGTGTGGCAGTGACGTTATATACAGGTTAAATCTTACACAGTATTAATGCGTCCGTTCTAGTTCATGATGTCGCATGAAATCCTCCGCTTCCCCCGGATCATCCTCCAGCTCGTCTTCATCGTCCATAATTACCCCATTCATGTCCTCGTTAGACGTCGGTGACACGTGTCCCAACTGCAGCTGAGCAGAGAGGGCATGCAGATCTGCCGCGTGTGTGTGAGACAATGTTTGTTGCAATAGCTGACGGTGCTGCTGCTCTGTCGGTGATAACTGCGACTGCTGTGTCTGTTGCGTTTGCTGCTGTTGTTGCTGCTGCTGTTGCAACGAGTGATGATGTCGATGATCATGCAACACCTGTACCTGACAAACTCCTATCTCAGTCAGCAAATATCCCTCCTCAACTAAGGAAATACCAAACAGTTGTCTTAATCGCGCGTTTTCGTCTCTCAGCTCAGCATTCTCCCGCTTGAGCTGACTTACCAGATCCTCCAACTCTCCCATGTAACGTTTCTTCTTTAATCGGCACTCTTTCGCCGCCACTCGATTGCGCTCAAGTCGTTTACGCCGTCGTTCATCCGTGGGAAGATGGTGTTGTCCCATCCCATGGCTCATGTCTACGTTCTTGAGCCCATTCCCTCCTCCTCCCATTGATCCAGACCCGACCATCATCGAAGCTGCTGCCGCCGCTGCTGCTGCCGCGTTGTTTGGCGGAGGAAGCTGCGGACCGTTATTGTTATTGCCATTAAGCTGACTTCCTGGCGCTGGCAATAGTCGTTTCTGCGCCAATACTTGAGCCGCCGTGCCTACCTGCATGTGAGACTGAGTCCCAGTAGCTGCTGCAGTTAGGAGTCCCAAATCCATGTTACTAATGTCGAGAGCTGCATTTGCGAGGGGGTGAGTGGAAGGTGGAGGCACACGACCATCACCAGAAGAACTATTCACTGCTGCTGCTGCGGCGGCGGCGGCGGCATTGGCATTAATAGTAGCATTTAAAAGGGCATAGGCAGCTGCAGTGGAATCGGCATGGGTGCTGTTCCCATGCGCCACCAAGGCCGCATACAAATGTGGAAAGTTTTGCGGATCAGCCGCGGTGACGGTGGAATTGGTCGTACGCTGGCCCTTATTGGCGGTAGATCCCCCGGAACCACCACCACCGATGCCGCCGCCAGCCAGAGGTCGTTTGACCGAGTGCATCCAGGGATTTAGATCCAGTGTGCTTGTGGTTTGATTGGAGGGGGAACTCAGGTATCTCGTTCTGCTGCAGTGGTGACGTCGACGCAAGTGACGTATCTCGCGGTGACGAAGACGCTCAGAAAGAGGAAGGGTTGAGGGGTGAAAAAAAAGCAGTGGGGTGGGAAATTTTAATTTATCTTTTTTATTTCTTTTCTGGTGTGTTCCATTTAGCCAGGTCATTATCACTTAAGCAGGTATTACCACCTCCAATCCATCCATCTCTGGTGTCAGTTGGATCTGGCAGCAAAGTCGCGAGGATTCTCTACGTCCTGGTGCATATTCCAACATGTCCTCTTCCTGTTCGGTTGGTGCTGGCAGTTGGGATCGCCATTCAGGAGCCACAAAGACTTGACAAGTCGCACATTCGCAATTTCCTCCGCATACAGCCTCCAATGGAATATCTGCACTCTTTGCCGCTTCTAACAGAGTACAGCCTGGTAGAACCGACACTTTTTGTGTTCGATCTGTCAGTTGAAAGGTGATGTGGATTTGTTTCAACACCTCGCTGGTGTCGTTTGAGGTAACAGTAGCGGGAAGTAGTGCTTTTTGTTCTTCTGGTGATAGTCCCATTCTTCCTCTCCAGTGCTTCCACCAAGGTTCGACTGTGTTGCTTGTGAGGTGATGCAATAACGTGTTAATCTCGCTCTCCTCTCTCAACATACCGTACCAATCTCCTTGAGGAAATGCAATTACATTAGCTGCATATCTAACACTTCTATTAGCTTGAGCATGTTAGCGAGGAGTACTGATGGCCGCCTATATGCGCGGTTCTAAACAATGTTACTCCTTCTCCCGCTAAACGCTGCTTCAAAAGCCCGTACATTCTTCCACCATGTTCTCCACACCGACAATCCCTTTCGCCATGAGTGCATACTCCCAACCAAAGTCCCTCCGCCCTAGACATGGCGATACCCAAATCTCCCAACTCCCCCACACCACGAAGATATTCGCCCAACACGTCGAATTTCTTCTCAGTAACTCCATGAAGTCTTATCCGCTCAGGAAACAACACCATGTCCACACCTCCCCCAGCCGCACTATCCATATTGGTATGCGTGAGTCGAGTGCTGGCAAGATTGGTACGCTGTAACAATTTAGCCGCCAACAGGTCTCCAATGTAGGGATTACTGGGCCAGCTATCAGTGCCACTGCATAGTAATATATGTCGAGTGTAATAATTGACCGTTCCTGCTAAATTTTTTACAGCGGACTGTATCATGTGCATTTTTGCTTCACGTGTCGATTTTCTGTAACGACTCGAAAGCTTCCGAATCACCTGATCCTCCTTCGAGTCGACAGTTGTCATTGTTGACGGGTATAACAATGACAATCGACAAACAACGATTCTTTATCTTTACTCCTAGATTTAAGTTTAGCCAAAGTTACCATTTTATAATAAAAATAATTGCCTTTTTACTCTCTCTCTCTCTCTCTGTGTGTGTTGGTAGCAAGTGTAGCAGTGTGCGTTTTTCCAGTGGCTATAGTGTAGGGGAAAAATAGAGAGA
>QZWR01000528.1:0-10314 GCA_004114325.1 Zoophagus insidians | reverse complement strand
TTTCCCATCAGCGTTCCACTTTGATCACCAGCCAAGGATTGGAATGGATTAATGAGACGCGTTATCCGCCGTACACAGCCGAAAAGCTCAAGTTGTTAAAACCCCTGTTGAGTGGAGAAGGAGTAGTTGGAGTCGCTTCCAATTGGATGTTCCCCTGGAAAGGGGCGAATAAAAAGGAAAAAGGAGAGGATGATTAGATTTATTAAGAAATGACTACCATAAAGAATTCATGGCTTTTAATGAAAGTTCCACCCCTAAAACACTCAGTTAATTTCACAGCAACACAATAAACATTACCTAAGAAGCATGCTGCGTTTGCCGGAAACGCTCTGACCATGGCTGGGCCCAAACCTTTGAACAGTGCAGCAGGGCCTTCACTTTTGATCAATTTTACCAGCACATCACCCACACCGCGGTACATTCCCTCAGGCGCCGTTTGTAGCCGCGATTTCAGCACATCTAACGGAATAGCCACGGTCCAATTGGCAATTCCTGCCATTCCACCAGCAAACAGAACGGCCAAAGGACTTAGCTCGTTCTCGTTACGAGATAAAGACTTCTTGACCACCTCGTACGCAGCAAAATACGCCACCGAACCCGGAACATCTCGAAGCAACGTAGCCATGGTGCCGCGATATAACGAAGACACGCCACCAGTGCGAAGTAGATGCGAGGCAGCGTCCATGGGGCCTTTGAACTGCGGTCCTGCTGCTCCTGCCGCGGTTCCCTGGACCTGAATGAGACATTTGACGCGTTCTACTGGCGTCATGATTATCGTGGTGGGGATGGCTGAAAATCCGCCAGCAAAACTAATCTGCGCCAGACTTAGCGGACTTTGCTGATCCTATCCTCCTTTCCTGTCATTACATTTCACAAGGCAGGAACTTACCGGAGAACCCCACCGCGATAACCGCTTGCCAATATCGTAGCCCCAGAAACAAACTGCAAAGATGGGCGTTATTCCCAATAATGGTGCCCCCATCCCGCGATATAGCCCGCGCACTCCATCGCGTTGAACCGTGGTCTTGGCGCAATCCCACATGCCCGAGAACTCGGACGATGTCTGTAGTCGAACCTTTATCAAATCCAGGGGATGGCCGGCGAGCACTAGACACATGCCGCCAAATCCACCCGATAAGAAGGATTTAAGTTGCGAGACTTGTGGTGGTGGTGCTGTGGATGAATCGCTGTTAGACATGATTTTCACATGCTTTGACTACAAAAATTATTTTAGGCCATTTTTATTTATTTAATGTTTCCAACTTTTCCCCCCCCCCCCCCAAAAAAAAATAATTATTTCTCTCTTCACAACAGGGGCAAAAAGGAAAAACTTACATTCTAACTGTTCGGTCTTTTCCTCCACTTGCTACGCGGTCTCCTCCAGGACTCCAATCCACTCCAAACACCTCGTCCTGATGGCCTGGGAGATCCATGTGGAGCTTCTTCGTGCGCACCGACCACACTTTGATCGTGCCATCCTTTGAGCAAGTAACCAAGAGGCGGGAATCACTGGACCAAGCCACCTGATAGACTGCTGCTACGTGTCCTCTGAAAGAAGCAATAAATCTATAATTCACTCTTTAAAATGCCCTGATAGGAAAACGGTACTTTCCAGTAAATCCATCCCATAATTTCACTGAATTGTCAAAACTCACGCTTGCTAACCATCTCCCATCCGGTGAAAAGGAAGCCTGGTTAACCAGCTTCTGATGCCCCGTGAGTCTCGCAATCGGTTTCTTTCCCCCGCCCGATTCGCCTTCCACCACTGGTTCCCAAAGGAAGAGTGTAAAGTCATCCGAGCCCGAGACTAATCGCTCCACCGCACGTCCATTCAACGCTGTCTCATAGCGTTTGCGTGCATGCTCACAAGCTTCTCACTCCTCCGTTCCCATTAATCCTTGCTTCTATTAAAGAACATACCTTGCGATTCTTCGTTCCACAGTTTCCCCGTATGGTCAAAGGAGCCAGTTCGAAGGACAAAGTCAGTGCTAAGCGCCATGGTGTTTACCCAATGTGCATGTCCTTGTAGCGTTCTTATAAGAATTCCTCTCTATTCCATATTCCATGTTTTGTGCGGTTAGAAATCAATTGAATGAAAAATACCTCAGGGTTCCATATCTTTATCGTCTTATCCTGCGAACCTGTGTAGAGCCAGCCATTTCCTCCCCATTTGACCGAAGTTACTGATGCTGTATGCCCGCTCAAAGTAAACACCAATCTTCGGTGCATTGGGTCATAAATCCGCACCGTGCCATCCTTGGAACTACTCGCCAATCTGGGCGTCTTCCCCGGTGTGCACAAGTGAAGCGGCTCCCAACAAAGACTGGTTATGTGTTTGGAATGTCCTTTTATCGCATCTCCCACTGCTTTTCCCGTTTTTGGATCCCATAATCTAACCTACTCCGTTGATTAAGAAAACACCCCTTCCGCAATCATACCGTATTATCCATGCTTCCCGAGGCCAATAGATCCGCCTTGGGTGACCAGGCCAGACAAAGCACCCAATGCGTGTGTCCCTTACAAGTGAATTGTGGTGTTTCAGTGTTTAAATCCCAGAGTCTAACAGTGGTATCTCCACTTCCACTGGCCAACTGTTCGCCATCTGGGCTAAAACTAACAATCAGGACAGGTTCGGTATGTCCTATCATGTTCCTTACAATAAGTGGTATGGTTGAAAAGGATACCAGACATGGTCGCCGTACATCTGGTCACCGTTTTCACCCGAAAAATAGCCTGGGGATAATAAATAATGCGCAAGACATCTTCAGTAGATCTACTCTTATCAGCCTGGTTTTCACCAAGTAGATCTTGTGCCAAGGTGGTAGTAATGTCCACACCATCCACTTGAAAGACATACGGGATCGGCTCTTCCTACCTCCATGTGGGTCAGATAAGGAAGGTGCAGCATACATTCTTCAGTAGCTGATTAAGCAGCAATTCCAGCTGCGAGTGGTTAATGCTCGCAGGAAGTCGTAGCGGAGGTCCCGTGAGGTCATCATTGGTAGAGCAAAACTGAGCGGTAAAATGTGCCTCGTCTGAGGATGAAGACATTTTATTTGTCAGGTGACTTTGGCAGTTTAATCCAAAATGTGTTATTACTACTACTACTTGCTTCCAACCTGGCCAAAGTCATTTCATGTTTTTCCCTTAAAAGCTGTTCAATGCTGGTCAACAGCTCCTTCTCTCTTTGACGCTTAACAGAGGCGGGAGTGGAGAAGGAGCCGGGGGTGGGAGAAAGGACCACCATTACTTGATGTCCCTTTTCCAGCCAATCCTTTACTCGCTTGGTCTTGTACTCCAAATCATGCGAACTGATGCCTGGACTCAGCGTCAACTCTTTCACGCTGTTTACTACGGCCTGTTTTCGTTGCTGTCGTTGGTGCTTTTGACTTTCATACAGCTGCTTGCGTGACATGATGCGTGCTACGGGCGGATCTGTTGTCGTGTCCATCACCACCAACGAGTGTGTGCTTTTATCATACATTCCCAGTGCTCGTTGGAGCGAGAGTGTTCCCAACATCTTTCCCTCCTCACTGATCAAGCGAACAGTGTCGTAAGGAATGTCCGAATCTCGAAGCTTTGCTCCACCCACACCTGTTGCACCACCACCACTGCTTGGAGAACCATTACCACTACTAGAGGCATATTTAACGGCTAGGCGTGGAAAAGTAACCCTGTGCGCATATATGGAAGAAAGGACCAACTTGAACATATCTTTTATCGATCACGTGTACTCCCCATGTCTCTTATCCTCCCAAAAATACCCCGACATCAGGGGATAATACTGGCACCAATGTGCGTTTTCCTAATCAGCGCTCTCATCAAAGCTCTCAAATATTAGGTCTACGTTCAAGGCCGCTGCTGATGGTCACAGCACTGACTTCCATCTTGTTCATTATGGCCAGTTTGCACTTCAAAGCCCTTCTCCGTTAATCCTCATGGAAGCCACCGCTGTATCAGCCGTGGGACGAAACAATCCTCAAGGGCTTGGTCTTTATCATGATTCGCATATAGCTGGTATAAAACGTATCACCGATTTTGTCCATGCTCAAGGCAGCAGCATTGGAATTCAACTTTCGCATACAGGTCCTAGGGGAGGGCGAGATGCGCAAGATTTGCCAATTTCCACGCCTTGGCCTACTCTATTAGCACCCAGTGCGATCAAGTGGATGCCTGATAGTTCCTTGCCCAAAGAGTGTACAGGGGAAGATTTGCAACAAATCATTCGTGATTATGTAAGCGCTGCGGAAAGAGCCCGTTTAGCAGGTCTTGACTTTATCCAAATCCAATGTTGTCATGGGTATCTGTTGAGTTCCTTTTTATCGCCGCTTACTAATCAACGTCAAGATGATTATGGTATTCTCTCTCTCTCTCTCTCTATTTATCTATCTGATATTTGAGCTAAAGATGAATAGGTGGAAACTTTGAAAATAAATGTCGCTTGATAAAACAAGTATTGGAAGCAATTCGTATCTCCTGGCCCTCCAATCTGTGGCTAAGAATATCAGGCACGGATAATTATTTCCCTGAAAAAACCCAAGAAACTGGTTGGAATTGGGAGGACACACTTCAACTTTGTGATGATTTGCAACATTTGGTTGATGTATTTGACGTGTTGTACGTCCAGGAAGCCTTGAAGATCAAACAAGCCCGGCCCTATTTGAGAATAGTTTCTGGTGGCCGAGTGACTGAACTTGCCCAGGCTCAGAAACTGCTGGAAGAGCTGGATGGTGTGGTGGTGGGAAGGGCGTTGTGGAATAACCCGCTCTGGTTAAAGAACAGTAGTTAAAGAACAGTGGTTAAAGCACAGCATGGAATTTACTTGAAAATAAAACAATCGCCATTTCTTCCTTTTGCTGAGGAATCCCTTAGTCTTCTTCGTCCTCGTCGTCATCATCATCATCGTCCTCGTCGTCATCGTCATCTTCCCATGCATTGTCAGGGAAATAATCGGCTACTTTGTTCAAAAACTCCTCTTCAAACACCTCGGGTTCTTCCAAAACATCGTCCAAAGTCCCGCCCATCTCCTTGTATTTGTTCAGCAGATCATTTACCGTCGCTTCGTGGTTTCCGGGCTTATAGAACAGCACCTGTGCTAGTCGGATAAGAGCTTGTTCGTCATCTTCGTCCAGCTCGATGGCTTTGCGGAAGGCTTGTTCGGCTTTATTGGACAATCCTTCTTGGTGCTCCTTGCAAACGTCCAACGGCAGGCGAGATTGATTAAAGACAAGTTCTCCATATCTTGCATGGAATACTGGCTCCTCAGGGTTTAGCTCAATGGCCTTCTCCATACATTTGGAGGCCTCAGTCTGCAATTCCCATACTCGCTTCTCGGCCTCCGGACCAGGCGCAAATTGTTCATCATTTTCGTCATCGTTTTGGTTCCTTTCCATCGCTTCTTCCAACATTAATCCATTCGCCTGTTGTAGCAATATCTCGGCTTTATCGCAATAAGCATCAGCATTGTTGGGATCAGTAGCAATGGCTTCTTCCAGCTTCTCCAACACGGGAGAGTAATCTGGTTTCATTTCGTTATGGATTTCGGCGAGTTTTTCAATTCTAGCTTCTATAATTCCTGCCCATTCCTGCAACAGTCTGCTCTTCTGCTCTGGGTCAAGCTCAATCGCCTGCTGAACCTTGGCAATGGCTTCACTATAGAGCGGCTCAAGTTTTTCCTCGGTTTCTTCAACTCCTGCCAAAGAGCTCAGCGTTTCAGAATGTGCCAATAAAGTCTCCACCTACTCCCTCGCTCAAATTAACTCTCCCCTTCTAAAACTTACCAAATCTTCTGCAGATACTGGTTTTTCGAGTGGAAGTCCATTTGCCAATTCCGTTTTCTGGATTTCCAATACTTTGGAAAATAAATCAAGGGCTTCTTGGTACTTGGCCTTTACCTCAGTTGTCACATCCTGGTTTTCTTCATAGTCATCTTCCATCTCCAGCTTCAAGTCAGCTTCCGCGACAATGGCCTGAGCCAGATTAAACACACAGGGTCCAAATTGGGGCTCCAGCTTGAGACTGGCGCGGAATTTATCAATGGCCGTTTCAAGACGAGAAAGACGTTCGTCAAATTCATCCTGGTCCGAATACCCTGCCAGGATAAACGACACCCGTCCCCAATCATATAGCGCTCCCGAACTATTAGGATTTAATGAACTGGCCCGGGCATATGCTTGCGCGGCCTGACGATACAACTCCTCTTCCTCCTCCACCGGCGTGTTTTCGTCTTCAGCCTCGGCTTCGTGATGCTTGGCAAGCGTTATGTACTCCTCAAACGTTTTAGCAGGCATAACAGAATTTAATTGAGGTGTATGTGTGTGCTGTATGAGGCGAGATAGACTGTTTCTGTGCAGTAAAAAAAGCACCTGATGGAAATCCTTGAATCCTTCCCCTCTCAACTCAACATCACATCCCACTCGCCATTTCCCCTCCCCTTTCGCCTTTTTTCAAAAAGTAAAATTGAAAGCTGGAGATGGATGCACGCCTTGGTTGCAGGATGCAGCCCCGAGCTTCTGGCAGGCGGCTGTTTTGACTTGGATTAATAAACAGCCCAGTCAATACTTTATTCTTAAGATTAGGAATGTGTAACCCTTTCAATCCGCGACCCTTTGTAGGCGTTTGCTCAGTGGGCCAGTTTGGATGTGGAGGTTGAGAATTTCAATCCATTCAGGTTGGTGCTTTGTGGCTGATTGAGGGTTGGCGAGATAATAATCGCATGTGTAATTAAGCTTTAAGCTTTGATTATTATTTGGATTGCAAGATAATTTTTGTGCAAGTCTCGAACAGTCTTTTCCAAAAGATAATTTCATTAAATGACGTCAACCACATGGTGTCTGAGGATGTAACTGTATTTTCGTACTCTTTCTGATAAACATCATCTTTATCTTTATTCCTTCGTTACGTAGCTTCAGTAATACAACTGGTGTGTTGCTTATCTAAGGTACGTAAATACAAAATTAAGGGGGTTAGGTAAAGGATCTTAGAAGAGAAAGCTAAGATACTGTCACAATATGCCTAGCGAGGGCTTATTGCTGTACTTTCAACTGAAGGGGGAAAAGCGGGAGATCTTCAGTTAGAGAGCAATGTAATCGTGCTTTAAGTAAGAGAAGATAGAGAAACGGACCAGAGTGATATATTTCTTTTTGAGAGGGAAAAGGCTTTCTTTTTTATTATTATCGCCAAGTTCTTACTCTATTTAAACCTGTTTCCGGAGGAATGATGTCACTATATTAAACATCATGGAATTCTTTCAATAATTTAGGAATTCCTTGACATTGAAGTGACAATCAAACAACAACAAAGTAAAAATAAATTTTATTTCTTGAAATCTGAAATTTCACGTTTGACCGTTTACAAGCAAAAAGCCTTTTATTACTGTCAGGCTAAGAGCCTGAAGGGGAACTTTTTCAAAACTTATGTGAGGGGGAAGAGAGAACCGAAGTGGTATTAACCACTTAGGAGAGGTGAAAGAGGAAGAGGGAGAAGAGAATTCACACAAGAGGTAGAGGGAAAAGATTCTTTTATTAGAAGTGAGAGGAGATGGGAGGAATATATGTCAAACCCCCATCAATTCTCCATCCAATCATCAATACACACCACGTCACCTTTCCTCATGGCTACACACGTCATCCATGAAACCATCACATGTCCACCTTCCATCACCTTCCATTATTCCATCTTCCGATCACATGTTCATCCAGAATAATTCTATTTTAATATTAAATAATTCTTCTATATTTAATATTATTCAGTATCACTTCAACAAATTATTTTCCTGACATTACAAAGGCTGTCACTACAGGAAGTCTTTAAAGGATAGCTTGTAACTGTTTTGCCATTCATCAGCACATCCAATCAAGAACTTATTTTCATCACGTGCCACACAAATATTACTTCAAAAAAATATTCGGTCACTATTAAATGGTTCGTAACATCTTTTTCTCGGAGTTCTCCGCGTTCTCCTTATTCCACTTCTATTACTTTGTCAAGCCTTACGCTTGAGGGGGTGAATTTCGTTCGGGGCTGATGTATTTTAGAGGGGTGGGAGCCGAAGTTGCTCTGAAGCTACTCTGGAGAAAATAAAACACAAGTGACAGAGAGTTGGGAAAAGAGGTTATTTTAAAGTGAAGGAAGTGGGGTGTCATGTGCTACATTAATAGCCATGACATGGTTCATGTGACCAAGACATGTCCCGAACAATTATTACAAAAATAATAATTATTTGAATGATGATTACGAAAATTCGCGTAAGCAGGACGCGTAATTCTCACGTGACCGCTACGAATCCCATTGTATATAATGGTGAGGTCTCTACTCCTTCCAGCAAGACCTAACTCTGATCAGCACAAGCACATCCCACATAAATCCTCTTTATCCTATTCTCTGCTCTCTCTCTCTTCCTCTCACTTCCACCCTCCCCTGACCTAATCAACTTGGGTCGTGAAATGGGGAGGAATATATGGAAAACCCCCAATAATTCTTCAGCAACCATTACACACTCCGACGTCACCTTGACACATGGCTTCATTCATCAACTCTGAAACCAATCATATTCTTTCTTGATACCATGTCATTAGTTTGCGTTGCCTTTAAACACAGCCTGCTTTACAAATAATAAATTATTCAATTGTCAGGATAATAATTTGTTAAATTAATACCGACAAATATTAAATAACAGAATTATTATTTTATAGTAAGCGGAAATTATTTAGATGGAAATGTGATCGAAGGAAGGAATAATGGAACGTTGGAATGAAAAGATGAACATATGGAGGATGAATCAAATGATCAGTTGGAACTTGTAATGGAATGTCATGGAAGGTGATGGAAAGTGGACATGTGATGGTTTTATGGATGACGTGTGTAGCCATGAGGAAAGGTGACGTGGTGTTTGCTCATGATTGGATGAAGAGTTGATGGAAGTTTGGCATATATTCCTCGCATCTCCTCTCACTTTGAAATAAATAATCTTTTCCCTCCACCTTTGTGTTGTCAGAGACTGGGGGTCGTCTCTGAAATATAGTGGGGAGAGTGTGTGAAAATAAAATAATAAATGAAAATTTTATAAGAGGGAAAGTCGTTATTCTTTATTATTTCGTGGAAAAGCAGCACACTTTTAACAGTGCTGCTTACAAATAATATTCACGTGACAGTGTGAATTCTCCTCTCTCACCTCCTTTTCACCTCTCCTGAGTGGTTAATACCACTTCGGTCCTCCTCCTACCCCCTCACATAAGTTTTGAAAAAGTTCCCCTTCAGGCTTTTAGCCTAAGACAATATATAAAATTACTTTGATGTCAGGCTCTAGAGCCCTGAGTTGTGAACTTTTTGACTGTTGCACTAAATGCCGAAGTCGCAAGAGAGCAACTCCGCAGGGGATTTCCAGGATTTGTTCAGCACACGAAAAGGAAAAGCCTTTCAGTGCAAGATAAAATATAATTCATTGTGATGTCACGTGAAAAGTATTTGTAAGCAGCACTGTTATAATTGTGCTGCTTTTAAAAATAATAATAAAGAATAAAGCCTTTTCCCTCTTATAAAATTTTCTTCTATTATTATATTTTCACCCTTTCTCTCCTCGCGATGTTAGAGACAACCCCCAGTCTCTGACACCTTCATGAAAATTTCTTTTATTATTACACTTTCACACTCACTCTTCTCACTATTTCGGGACTTCCCCCAGTCCTTGATAGTGATAATGAGGGTGAAGTGAAAATGACATTCACTTCACCCAATAATCCTTTACCGACTTCTGGGTGACTTGGTCATGATTCCAAATAATATCAATAACGAATTGTTTATAACAGATGCAATATTACACATCTCCGTTAAACAAATGATTCTTCTTGAGAATGAATAATCATGAAGCACTGCGAGCAAAGCTTGAAAAAAAGGACTGGAAATATGAATTTAGAGGTCCCAACAAGAATCTGGAGGTCAAAGCAAAAATGCCCAAAAATTAGACTCAAAACCTGAGGTTTATTCTATTTCACATCTAAAATTGGGTTTTCTTGCAATTTCTAATGTTAAGTTCAAGCACTTAACGGCTGATGAAGCACGAAGCTCTTTTTGTTTATTTAAAGGTTACCTCAGCAAAAATGCCAAGAGACGTAACCTCGAGGTGAAAGAATATAAGAGTTTTGATTGTGTGCTAAGTAAATTTATTGAAGACATGAGAAATTGGCCTTGTTTATATAGTAAAGGCCAACCAATCATGAGGAACTTCCTTCACGAGTATATTACTCCGAAAATATATCTCGTGAACCAATAATATAATGAATATTTTCATATATCAATATATTAAATGGCTTGGAA
>QZWR01000065.1:0-50345 GCA_004114325.1 Zoophagus insidians | reverse complement strand
AATTTGCACTTGAATATCTGAAAAACGACGATTTATTTTGGGACTTGGTTGTGTGGTGTGATGAAACAATGGTAAGGAAGGCACCCCAAGGCAAGGAATTGTGTTACTGGGTGCGCAATACATGTGCGGATGATTCAGTAATGGTAAATCAGCAAATCCAGGGTGGCGGTTTCGGAGCCATGTTTTGGGGGTGTTTTAGTAAATTTGGATTAGGGCCTCTTGTGCTGGTAGATGGCACCATGGAAAGACATCAGTATGTTGTAATCCTCAGGGAGTATCTGTTGCCTCTGACGAAGGTCAAGGGGAGAATTAGTTGAACAAATATTTGATATCTGGGACAATTTAGAAGTTGAATTGGTTGAAGTTTTGGCAGACAGTGCATCTAAAAGACTAATCTTGTGTGTGGAAACAAAGGGAAAGCACACTAAGTACTAAATAAACTTTTATTGAGTCAAGCAAGTATGTTAGAAAAACCGAACAAATTTATTAAGCAGACTGTATGTGAAATTTCACATGAAATGAAAAAATTTTTTCTGAGGAAAATATTCAGATTGCAAAAACACGTGATAGCGCGACGCACTCACACTCACTTTTAAATCAAAATTGGCTTAAAGATATTACCAGTATTTAACAGTAAAAAAATACGGTGGTCATGTGAAGGAAAGAACTCTTTTGATGATCAGAAGGAAGATAATTAAAAAACCTCCTCAGTTGCAGCCAACCTTTTTAGGCAGAAATGTCCAGCTGCGGCAATGTCCCCAAACCACAAATCTCCTGGAACGAGAAACCCTGGTTGTTTCCAGACAGCTGGAGATGATGAACCTGTTCTTGGTATCTCTCAATACCCCTCTTGCGCTGAGTTTGCTCTCCCAGACGACAGGGTTATGAACAAGCCAACAAGTATCTCATTACCGATCAAAATCAACAAACATTAGCTTTTATGGCCGAAGAAGAGCTGGGTTTAATGGCAGTCTTGGCCAGGCAATTATTCCGAACTCATCGCAGTTTCAGAACCACTGTCATGGATCCCCACGGTCAAGTTCTCTTGCGGGTACAAATCGTTCTCACTTCTAACCCTGTCTGCAGTTCCATCGTCCCTTTAGTTGGATAAATAGTCGAATATCTGTCATGAATGGTTCGAACGAGCGACTTGGTGAGGTACACCAGAGATGGCATCTTTGGAGACGACGTTATGACATGTTTCTGGGGTATATGCGTCCGTTTCCTCTTAATTATTTAGGTATCGACAATTTGCAGAGATTGACGCGGGTTTCTTGGCTTGGAACTTCCAGCTGTTGGACGAACAAGGCCGACAGATCGCTCAAGTCGATCGGCAATTTCGAGGGTTTGCAAGAGAGGTTTGCTGATAAACAACTTCAAATTCTAACCCGATGTTAGATATTTACTGATACTGGACAATATGTATTGAGCTTTTCACCTCCCGCAAGAACCAGTTTGGAACAACGTGCTGTCGCCTTGGGAGCAGCAATCACCATCGATTTTGACTACTTCTCGCGTCATTCTGGACATTCCTCCTACGGTGGTTTCACTCTGTTCGATCATGGCGGTGATTAGGCAAAGTAATAAAGCTTTATTATCCTCCTTCATTACAATGACTTGATAAACTTGAGCACTCTATCCAAGGCCAACTTGGCCGATTCGGGATGATATGCTTCGGGTCTTTTATCGTTCATGAAAGCATGTCCAGTTTCGTACCAGTAAAATTCTACGCGTTGACCACTCTTCTTGATGGCTTCCTCGGCCTTCTCACCAGTGGCTTTATCGCTAAAACCGGCATGAGTATCGTTTACTCCAAAGTGGGCCTGTACAGGGATCTTGATTTGAGATAAATCTTGACCTTTTGGTGTTCCATAAAAGGGAGCAGCACCGTGGATCAAATCGCCGCAGTGGATAGCAGCAGCAAAGGACAAAGCACCACCCATGCAAAATCCCGAAACGAGGATCTTTTCACATCCCTTGCTGGCCAAGAAGGTAGCAGCCCCTCTAACCTCCTGAACGGCAGCGGCAAAGTCCAAACCAGTCATGAGATGCGTAGCTTCATCAGGAGTACTGGCTACTCGTCCATGATAAAGATCCGGAGCCAGGGCGTTCAACTCACCCTGTTCTGCCCATCTTAGCGTCAAATTCTTGATTTGCTCGTTCAGACCCCACCATTCTTGCAATACAATCACTCCATACTTGCTTTGACTGGAAGAAGGAACAAAGAAGCCTTGGCAATCCTGGTAGTAATTAACAAGAGACATGTTGCCGTGGGAAAATCTCCTAAGAATTCTGCCCAACATTAAATAATTATTAATTTTAAGTTAATAATATTTCTTTCCAGATTTTGGAAATATTCTTTCTGTCCAAAATGATTTGACCAACACTCGCCCGATTGATCGATCCTCGATTCATCACAGTTTCTGCTTGATATAATGCCAGTCATCCTTCTCACTTTTCAAGTCCATAATAAATATGACTTCCATCTTTGGCCGAATCACCGAAGAAACTCCTAAACATTCTGAATTGTGTTCTGAACCCCCCTTCTTTGTGCGAGAGTATGCTCCCTACATCTGCGCTAAAGTTACCCTTCCAGAAGAAAACATAAGTCAGGCCTTTCGCATTCTAGCTGGATATATCTTTGGCGGTAATACTAAATCTGAATCTGACACCTCTTCAACACGCATCGCCATGACAGCTCCTGTGTTTATGTCGGAAGCCAAATCTGAAAAGATAGATATGACGGCCCCTGTGCTCATGTCCTCTGACTCGGGATCGAAGAGTGGATTCACTACCATGTGTTTTACTATGCCGTCCAAATTCCAAAGCATCTCGGAACTTCCCAAGCCCAAGGACGATCGCATTGTTTTTGAACAAGTGGAGAAGGACACCGTGGCAGTAATCAAGTTCAACGGCCGAGTTTCTGGCAGTTCTAATGAATTGTTCAAGAAAAATTTGGATCTGCTTCGGGATTGGGTCAATTCCCAAGACAAGTGGCAACTTAAGCCTGAGGCCAAGCCTCAGTTCGCGGGTTATAATCCGCCCTGGACCATCGATCGTTTTAGGACCAACGAAATTCTTCTACCGATCATACCGAAATAATCCCCTGCCTCAGTGTTTAAATATTTGTTGAAAAAAAATATACATATATATATTGTTTATTTACTATTTGCACGTGCGAAACTCTTTCTTGGCATCTTACTCATTACAAATATCTTAGCAAACAACATGGTCAATTCCCCCCTACCGCAAGATCTTGGCGAAGAATGTAAAAAAGCTGCAAAGATCTTGAGAAAATTTGTCCATCCTTCCGATGAAAAGGTTGTCACTGATCAATTCATCCCTGTTAATATTCTCACCAAAGTATTCTTTACTTTTGTTTCACTCTGATCCTTCATATATAGGCCAAAGGATTAGCCATTTTTTCGGTAATTAAAGCTGGTTTTGTCTGGTCCGGAAGAGCCGGGTCAGGCATTGTCATTGCTCGCCTTCCTGACAACAGTAAAGTTCACTCAACTTTCAATTGATAATTTTGTAAAGCTTGGTCTGCTCCCTCGGGCATAGCGACGGGAGGCGTGGTACGTACCCTCACTCTCTACTAATATAAGAAAAGGGCTTTGGTGGACAAATCGGTGCGGAAGTCACCGACTTTGTAGTTGTTTTAAACACTACGGATGCTGTAAATGCCTTTAGTATGGGCGGAAATGTAACTCTCGGAGGAAATCTTTCTGGTATCATCTCTCCTCCCGTTGTTGCTTGATAATCTTGCAGTTGCTGCGGGACCTATTGGTAGAAATGCCGAAGCGGATTTGGCTCTTATGAATATTGCACCGATATTTTCATATTCCAAGACCAAAGGATTATTTGCTGGTATTAGAACTATTCTCCTTAATTATAAAATTAGGTGTTTCTATTGAGGGTTCGGTTATTGTGGAAAGGAAAGATGCCAACGAAAAATTTTATCGTCGTAAAATCTCTGCTAAAGATATCCTCAGCGGGCAGATTCCTCCACCCATGGAAGCTGATGAACTTTACGCTGCGCTAATGCATCGATTAGAGGAAGACGAAGCTGAAGAAGCAAAAAAACCAGCACCAGCGTTGAAACCCAAGCCCAACCGAATGAGCACAATGGGTGCTGGTGCCAGTGCTGCTGCTGCGACTTGGAAACCACTTCAACCAGTTCATCAAGCTACTCAATCAGCTTCTCAACCTCCTCCAACGTATTCAGAGAATTCAGCTGATAAAGATGAATCAGCCACTTTACATCGTCCTCTCCCCAGAGTTCCAACCCAGACTGAACCTACGGATCAAGAAACTGCTACAGCGCTTTTCGATTATAAAGGCTCGCAGGAAGGAGATTTGTCCTTTTCTGCTGGTGATTTAGTCGTGGTGACTCGTCGTACGCTTAGTCAGAATGATTGGTGGACGGGATCTTGCAACGGAGCCACTGGGCTGGTATAATCTTTTACTGTTTTATTTGACCTGTGTTTAGTTCCCCGCAAACTATGTGAGATTAAACTAATTGACTTTCTCCTTCTTGTTCTTGCACAAGCTCAAAGTGAAATGAAAATGGCTTTGGTTTTACTTCTACCTCTTGTTGCTGCGTCATTACCAGTCGATCCCACCACGAAGAACCCGCCGTTGTTTGCTTCTTGGCGCTTTCTTCTTTTTGTAACTTCTCTTCCAGCGATTTCCATGTCTCTAGATGATGCGCAATCATGGCTTCTTTAAAAGCCCCCCATAAATCGACTCCATCTTTAACTCCGCTAATTTGATCTTTTTTTAATCTTAGAAATCTTGCCACGTATTCCAGGTTGGCCATTGATACGTAATTTTGGGTAATGGCTACTGAAAATTCCAGGTTTAGTACCAGGTGCCACCAACCACTGGGGATAAACATCACATCGCCAGCTTTACAGACACCATGCATTGGAACCGCTGCATTAGCTGACCGTTTACGCCTTTTTCTATTCCCATTAGTTTCGGGCGAATTGGGGGTGGGAAAGAAGGAAAGCATCCATTCGGCCAAAGAAACTGGACTGGTTACTTCAGAGGCATCTTTTGCCAATTATTACCGTTATTAAAAATCGCCTACCTTCATTGGTAAAAACGCCAGGAGGTGGAAAATCGGGAGGAAATACACACCACCATTTAGATCCCGTAATCACGGCGTTCCAAGCACTAGTTCCATTTGGATCAATGTGCCAATTACTACCACTTCGGTAAGGACCGATAATAATCCACTTCCAATCCGGCCGTTGGTCCTGAGGAAGCAGATTAAAGAGATCTTGAGAAAAGTGTGGTAAACTTCCGCCAAAATAATCTGTGTTATTCGTTGTGGCGTTAAACCAGTCTGAATGCAAGAATTGCTTGTCAAATAAATAGAGCGGGGCTTCATCCCTAGTCCTAAGTGCGTAGCTCAGATAGCCCGGTAGCGTGCAACTCAATGCTTCAGCTTGAAATATCGTATTGTTGGTGTTACATTTCTCCTTTAACAGGTTAAAGAACTCGGAGTATCCTTGTACAGCTTTCCAATCTTTACAGGCACCAGCGAGAATAACCGGTTGCTGGGCATCTTCAAAACGACGCTGAAATTCTTCAACCGAGAGTGAAAGACGAGGAAGCTCAGCATAGTTGGACGCTGCCAAGGCGTGCTTTAACTCATCCAATTGTTCAGCATTCTCTTCAGTAGGGGTCAAGGCCAAGAGTGACCAGTCGACGCTGGCGCATTGCCAGGGACGATAAAGAAAGTCAGAGTAAATCCCAGCACAATGGATACCATTGTCGTACCAGTTATTGGTTGTACTGGAATTGGTGCCATAAAAGAGATTTACATAAGTTTGTTTCCAGGTCAAGTTGAAGTAAAATCTTGCCAGGTTTTTGTCATTACTGCAGTTGAGTCTACGCAATGTTTTTTCACGCCAGTATTCTTCCAAGACTGTGGTCAATGCATACCAGTACTTTGAAACCTGACCTAGTATGGCCACTTGTGGAGGAGTGAGATGATGCTGGTAAAAGTACCCCAAGAGGGCATCGTCAAGCCGATGGAAATGCGGTCCCAATGAACTGGACCTTATTACCGTAGAATGAGAGGAGGAATCTCGCAGGAATGAATTTCCCAATGGCAGGATTTCCAATGGATGCGGTGGACAGGACCAGAGGGAATACATCTATTTGTCAATTATTTTTTACTATTTCGGGCTTTGAAAATATTCACACAAAATTTAATTACGCTTTTCACCACTCCCAACAAACACTGTTCTTAGAATGGAGTAACGCCAGTTCAACAAAATTATTATTCTAATTACTAAAAAATAATTTTATCAATTAATCATGGCTCTGGGAAATATGATGATTGTTGGGCAAGAAGTCACGTTTCTGTGACATCACGTTTTTACGTCATTGAAAGAAGAAAATACTTAGCCTTTTTCTAACTAATATTTTCTTTTTTCCTTCAACACGTTTTCTTTCCCTCAAACACCTTCACTACTTTCTCCGTCATCTCCCTTGAGAACTTCTTCTCGCGCTCCTCACTTCCGAAGAAATCCCCCTTTGAACATACTCCTCAATCCCGAAAATCAAAATGCTTTCCACCCGCGGTGTTCTTTCCCTCTATCTCTTGGCGATTGTTGCTGTGCACTCATATCCCGTTGATAACCGCTTCCACGATCTCTGTGACTTTCTTGGTAGAGGAACTGTTTGTATTAAGGATGAAGGAATCCTTTCTTGCCCTGAGGGCAGGCTGCTTCCTTTCCGTGGTTTAACTCAATGTGAAAACCAAGCTCAAACTATTTCTCTACACTATCCAGCGGGCCGCTTAGAATTTTCCGACTTATCCCAGAATGGAATCGATGCTGAATTAGAAGAAATTCCTGTTTTCTTGAAGAAGAGATCCAATCTTGATGACTTGACCAGACGTGATGAAAGTGATGGATCTGCAAGTGATATTTCCGACGATGGCGAAGATTTAGTCAGACGCGATGACAGTGGTGATGATACTGGCAGTGGAGATGACGAAGATTTAGTCAGACGCGATGATGACAGCGGTGATGATACTGGCAGTGGAGATGACGAAGATTTAGTCAGACGCGATGATGACAGTGGTGATGATACTGGCAGCGGCGATGATGATGATTTAGTCAGACGCGATGATGACAGTGGTGATGATACTGGCAGTGGCAATGAGTCAGAGTAAGGTTTCATAAGGAAAAGAAGCAGATTAAATTCAGTTCATGGGATAATACAAGAAAGTTACAATAAAACGCTGTTGTGTATTTTGCTACATTATGAGAGAATGCGATTCATTCAAAGAGTCTTCCAACAAACCAGAATGGTTGTTTTTTGAGAGTTGGGATTCCGATAAAGCCTGCAACGCCTTTTCATTCTGGGGATCCTTTCTGGCAACGGGTCGCAATTAATTTCGTAAAATGAAAAGTTGTACATTAAAACTTGAAGATAATGCTTTTGAGAAAGCTCCAACTTTGACAAAGATTTGTAGATATCAGCCAGACACAATCGGACTTGAGTGGAATCGGAATTTTTCAAGAATTCTTCCAGTCTTTTGCGGTTAGTGATGAATTGGATGTAATACCTATCTATCACCTCTGTCTCCCGTCCTAAGCTAACACCAATAATGGAAGCCTGTACAGCAGCGCTAGAATTTTCAGAGTCTAATTCCAAAATTTGCAAGAACATATTATAACTCTTCACACCATTCAATCAAATAAAGAAATTAATAACGCAAGGAAAATGTTACATTGGTGCGCTCAGTTTTATCCTGACTTGAAGAGAAGGTTTGAGCAGAGATGAAAATAGCTCGGGGATCCATTGGCAATGCTTGATAGAGTTCTTTCGAATAAGATTTAGCCTCAACAGATTTACTTAACCCACGAAAGCAATAAATGATTCCTATGGAGAAGGTAAATATCAACCAAAATGAGTGGGAAACCTCTAAAAGTATCGAATTGTTTTTCCAACTGATGAACCTTTCTAAAGTTGATTAAAGCAGCACGATAATTATCGCTGATCAAATCATATTTTGCTAATGGAGAGAATTAAACGTCAACCCCAATCTTACCTTGAAGCAATAAGGCAGGGATGTGATGATCACACAAATTCAATGCCTTGAGAAAGTCTGTATCAATCATTGGCAGGAATGACAAACCTTGCTCAAGAAAATCAACAATTTTTCCGTATCTTGACGAAAATAGGACAATTCTGCCATCACCGTCCAATATTCTGGACTATGCTGAGGAAAGTTGACGAGATTATTAGCAATGCTGTCAGGGAAAAGCGGGATGAGTGGTTAATAAAGCTAAAATACTCTTGAAGGAATAAATCATCTTCTGCATTAGAAGCAATCGATGCCAAAACATCCATTCCTTTGTAATAATACGGATTTTGCTTTCGAATCTAATTTCCTTTCGATTTAAACACACGTAGAGCGAGCGAGAGAAACCTTGCTGTAAGATTTGAAGGATTCTTCCCAATCTCCTTTGTATGAATGGACCAGAAATCGCTGATATTCCACCTCCGGGACTGTTGTCGCGGGATTGATCAAACTCAATGCTTCTATCACCCAGGTAAGAATAGTTCATACTGGTTAATAACCATCGTATTGCAAGTCCAACGATCTGGCCTTTGCTTCCACCAAAGCTCGAACTACTGGCCTGGCTTTGATCAAGAATTCTTGGAAATTCTTGGGTTTTTGGCCTAATTGAAGCAATTCCAAGTGGATTTCAAATGCATCGGGCATTGCACTAATCAATGATAATTCTCAACAATGTTAAAGACAACTTGCTTTAGAATATCCTGGTACAACTTGATAGCTTCAGATTTCCTGTTCAATTTCAAATAAGCTTGTGCCCAGATTTTCTTTGCAGGAATGGTTAGTACATCTTTGGAAACTTGGGTCAACTAGTCCTCACACTACGCTTAGTGGGAGATGGGTAAGAAGCACAACCTTTAGCATCACCAAATCAAACTTTTCCAACTTGCCGCAAATCAAGGCCCATTCCATAAGAAGGTTATTTTTGCGCATCAATGCTTCATTGTCCAGTGTTTTGGCTCTTTTGGGACCCTTTTGCACGGGGACTAGTAGTAGCGTATTGAAAGCGGTTTCGTAGTAATGTGCTGCTTCTTGCCAATTTTGAAGTTCGTTGCAACATTTCGCCACCAATGAATAAAGGTCTGATTGAAGATATGAGGGCTGTTGGATGGAAGTAGCTTCCAATAAAGCCTTTATCCGGGGTTATGTTAAACAGTTCAACAAGTACGAGAAGGTGATACCAGCAACTTGGCAGATTCATACAATCTTGCCTGGTAGAGAGTAGTGGCACTTTGTAACTCTGACATGTTTAACCACGATAATCATGTGCTTCAAGAAGTTGAACATACTTGGCGGTAATAAATCCTTCAAAGCAAGTATGGAATTTATTTTTAATACTGAAAATTAAGGAATGGAAAAAGAAGAAGGGCGTAGTGGAGTGGAAATAAGAAAAAAGGAGTGGTGTTAACAAAACACGCGTGGTGAAAGAAAAGAGAGAGAAAATGCCATCAATCGACGTCGCTTTAGAAAAAAGAGAGAGTTACCAACCCATGCGAACCACGCCAAACCGTCAAAGCTGTTTAGACTTTTTTTTTATTTGCTCGCTTCTCTCTTTCTCTCTTCCTCCTTAAATGTCTCTTCCCTCTGCGCTACCCTCTCCTGCCACTGCTCCTCCTGCGGGTGCTTTAAAAATACGCATCAAGTTAGCCGGTCTGCAAAAACCTATCACTGCTTCCACGCCGGAGGAACCTGCTTCCCCAGCGTCGCAGGATCCTGAGGTTAATGCTGCAAAGGCTGCCACTGTTTCGGCTCCAAAGAAAAAAGCACTAGCAAAGAAAAGGAAGCGAGATAATATTCAAGAAGGCGCTACTATAAACCAACAGCAAAGCTTCGATGAAATGGTTTTGGAATCCACTCCCGATCCTATGGACTTTACTCAGAGGCTCGATGACCCTTTTAACAAACGTCCAAGGGGTCGTCCAAAGAGACCTGCTGATATGCCCTACTCCAATGGCGGGTAAGCTCCTTTCCAAAGCGAGATTTTTATTGATCTTTAGAACCAATGGCGGAAGTAGCACTCCTATCGAACAGCTGCCCTCGGAGTAAGTGAAGACTTGGTAATTACTACTAATTTCCGTGTGTTGTTTAGCCCACCACCACCACTTCCAGTGACAGAGGAGCGCAACATTCTGAATAATTCGGGAAATTCCACAGCCACGACAACTCCAATTCCAACACCGAATAATAATACGGTGGTGGCAACAACGGCAGCGACAACGACGACGACCAGTAGCAATTCTACCCGATTGATTGGATATCGAAGTGGTGGAAGAGCTTACAGTATCCTTTATTTCAAATACCCTGACTAATGTTGTAGATCCCGTCACCGATTGGCATGAACAGCCAGTCCTGGAAGCACCAGCAAAAAAAGAAGCCAATGTCGAAAAAAAGTGGGAAAAACAGCTGGTTTTAATAAAAACCTTGGTAGGAGAAATGCAAATATCAACATGGAAGCCAAGTAAGTCGCCTGTCTCCTTTGGAATGACTAACTTCATTTGTAGCTGGGACATTTGCCAAGATAAAAGCTGCGGAAATGAATGGCATGGAGAATGGTTTGTCAGCAGTGATAGGAGAAGGTTCTGGTGTCAAGGAAGAAGACGCAAATACGGGCAATGATACCACAATGGAACCGCCGGCGGTTGCGGCAACAACAAAAGAAGTGAAAAAGTTGCATGCGTGCGATCGAATTGGATGCAAAAGAGCCTTCTCTGATCCTTCAGGACTGGCCAGACATATCACCGTAAGCCATGGGCCAAGACGCTTCCACTGCAAATTCCCTGGATGTTTTCGACGGTTCAATGATGCGGGGAAATTAAAGCGACATATGGGAGCGCACGAGAAATTGTACTTTAACGGAACAAACGCCACGACCGAGGCAGAAATCAATTAAAATTTATTTTTTATAAACCTGCGTTCAGGTTAATCTTTCCAGCTAATTCTTGCTTGGCTTGAGCAATTTCCTATTTGATCCTCTTTTTAACCTGATATTAATAAATTCACATACAGCTGTTAATTCTTGGTAGGCGTCAGGACAGGATGGGAATGTCAAGAGGTCCCAGCCCAAAGATGCCAAGCAATAACAACCCAACCATATGAGTGAAAGGAAAGGAAGCTATTCCTTAAATTTTAACTACCACTACTACTAGAAAGAGGGAAAACATACCACTGGAAGAATATCAGCATGTAAAACAGGAGAGATTTTCAACAATATCTGGGGAAAGAAATACAACAAGCACCATATAGTCCCAAGAAATCCCAATAAAAGTCCTGTTTCTACAGCTTTGGTAGGCATTTTCCAATGTGAGTGTCTGTTCTTGAGCTGTGTGCAAAAGAAGTATTGAAAGAAAAAAAGAAGCAATTTTATTTCTCCTCCATGCTCTCAAGAAAGGTCAAATCCTGCCCCAAATGATATGGAATACAACAATTTCCTAACCTCCTGTATTAATAATAATCACCTTGAAAGTATACTTTTTCATCACTTCATGGTTGGTATATGGTGGTAGCTTGAGAAGATTTACACAAGTCGAGGCACTGGGCAATCGATCAATGCTTTGTTCGCCAGAATTCCTAATGCAAATTTTGGGCTTGATCTCTGAAAAGCCCAACAACGGTGCTCTTGAACAACTGGTGATAAATCGCAACAAATCTCTCCGCTGGCTCTCGTCAAAACTTCTAACCACTCTCCAAAAGCGGATAACTGCAGGATGGTTTTGGTCATATCCACCATTATACTCGACATTGTTCATCCAATCCTCCAGGTTAATGGGTTGTGATTCTCCTCCCACCAGCGTTTGTAGCTCATACTAATTTGTGTGTTTGATCATAAATATCTCCAACAATGATTACCTGATTAAACATTCGTAACCAGTTGGGATCCACAAAGTATGATAAACCGTTGACAAAGGCTTGACATTGCGCCTTCATTTTTACGTTCAATCGATAATCGGCAACTCGAATTATGTACTGAAGTCGATTGTAATTAGTTACAGGAGTGGTTTCCCCACTAGTTGAAAGAGATATGGTTTTCTGAACGTCAAGATCTTTTCCAGTCAGTTAATAATTTCCGCCTAATGGGAAAGTTACCGATGTCATTGATGGTAAAATTAAGTCCTAAATCCTCAACATTTCCTTCGTAATTCTTCAAAGATATCAATCCCTTATAAAGTTCAGCATCCAAAGAGGGTAAATTATCCACTATTCTCTGTTATTGAGATCTTAATAGCCTTAAACGTACGTTTGTTTGGATAATTTAACCAAGTATTCAAGAAAAATCCTGCAAATGAAGCCTCTAACAAAATCCTAGAACATAAAGCTCTTCCAACTATACTGCCCAAGAATTCATATACTTCCAATTGACTCTCTTAATGGCAAATAAATTATAGTTGACCATTGCTAAAGTTGACTTACTTTCTCCAGCATAATTCGAAGGATTAGGATATAATTGTTGCTGATCATTACTAAGAAATAATCCATACTTTGGGTCAAAAGCTTCCTTTGATAAACTTTTTCCTAAGATCAGTTCCGTGGTTAAGAAGCCAAAAACCCACAGTGTGAAGAATTCCTTGAATACTCCTCCACCATCCACTCCCATTTCTTGTATTCCAAACTGATCAACAAAGGTGATTTTAATGTGTTTTGCCAAATGTGATCCTTTATCCACCCCCACCCAGAGTTAAGCCATTCTTACCATAAAAGTACATACCACGTCTTTTCAGCTTGTTAAATCCATCATCAAAAACTCGATCTCTTCTAATGGTTAATTCAATCGTTTCCTTATATTGACTTTATTTCCTTATTAATGCTGTGAGAATAAATTACCTCTCTTGTCTAATATTAACAAGTCGGTAAAACAAATGGACTCGCTCTTCAAATGGAATTAAGAAGGGTAAATGTCGAAGGATAGCTCTTCTTCGCGCAGAAACCTTGTCAAGATCTTCGCTTAATTGAGTTTTCTCTCTACCATTCATTAGCAAGGCACAGGGGATATATTCTACTCCGAATCTTGTAAAAATTCTTCCAAAACATCCTCCGTAGTATTGGCAAAATTTTCCATTTGTTCAATATGCCATCCGCCCAAAGGAATAAATCTTCTTCTTGAACTATACCCAATATGTTTAGATTCATTGAAGTAAGAAAGAAAAGGCGTACTCTCTTATGTGAAGTTCCTTTAGTAATTCAGTAAACAAATTTCGAGCAAATTTGAAAGATATCCATTTTGAATCAATCAGTTCCTGGAATCTTTTATTCCAGTAGAGCGAGAAGGTTAGATCCTAAGCTTATTGAGTATATTTGACTGAATAAAGAAATCTAACCTTGAGAATATGTACCAATGTTCTGATATCGTTGATTGGGAGTAAAGCATTTGTCCCAAAAAACTCATCATCGGACATTAAAGCTAAATTATATATCAAATATTCAGCGAGCAAAAGTAAAGCATTCCAACATCCATCAAGTTTATCTAGACCACACCATTCCAAAAGGTAAATAAAATAACAACAACAATAACAGAAATACCTCTTTGAAGAGTTTTATCCAAATTCGAGCTAAAATCTACACTTTTCCCAATTTCCAAAAGCATGGGAAGTAGATCGGGTTTTGACAATCGCAATCTTTCCAATTGGACAAACAAATTATGATACTCCATATCCCATTTTACTCGTAAAATCATGGTAAATTGAGCACCCCTTATAAATTCAGTCTGGTTGAACCCGAATATTGTCTCTAGATGTTTTTCGCTGTAAAGCTTAACCACCCATCTTTTTGCAGTATCGTCAAGTATCATTGGTAATGTCCAACTATGAAGCACTAATTCTTCTACTTCTTTTTCTTCATCTTCATCAATTTCCGGTTGACCAAAATGTTGTTCTTGAAACTTTGCCTCTGATATCAAAAGAAACAAGAGGGCGGTATATTTATCCTAACCCTGCATAAGCATCACTTCCCAGAATTACCATCAAGGTATCAGCATGGAGTTCTCTGACTTGAGGGCTTAAAAATACTGCTAAATTTCCTAGAAGATAAAGAAGATCATTTCCTTGCATATTGATCCAGATATTTGGGTCGGCTGAACTTGCATATTCGACCAATTGAACAACAGGTAGACTGGCAGCAAAGGTCGAAACCAAAGAAAGTGGTATCTTTGAAGGAAGCGCTGGAGTGGTTAAAATTTCGCTCATTAACCTGGCAGTGGCTTTTTCGTTATTCTCGCAACATTTGAATGTTTGAATCAGAATCAAAGTCAACTTTTTGGTCATTTCTGGCGTTGAATTCGATATTGTTCCAGGTTTCTAATATGTTTAGGGACCGTTATTAGAAGTCCTTACCGTGGAGAAGACTAATGCAGCCAATTCTTTATAAAATCCATTTTCAACCAGAATTCCCTGCAAGCGTGTATACTCATATCTAACAAAGTTGGTAAAAGAAATTAAAGGAGTTAAATAGAAGAGATTACCCCGAATTTAAACTATACAGGACTTCTTTCAATGGTTTCTCATTCATTATTAGAGAAATGGAAGAAGAGAAGTCTGTATCAGTGCCACTGCTTGATTTGATAAACTCCTTGAAAACAGAAACTCACCGTGAATTTCGAACAAGCAACAAAATAAACTTGGCGAGTTGATACACATAAAATGGGTCACGCAAAAACAAGGGACGAAAGAGTATTGGGCACTTTGCTTGAGATACTACCACCACCACGCTGAAATTAATGATGAGGTTAGGAAGCAGATACATTGAAAATTTCTTTGAACCATAAAGTTCACAAACTGAGATAAACTAACGGGCGGTGTACGATTCTTCTCCATTCGCAGATAAAACAGCATTGACCAATGGAGTTGCAAATTTGTGCAGTCTTGTTGCAAGAAAATTTGGAGAAAGTCATTCTTCATTGCCAGAAAGCTGACTTTGAGCGCAATCCGACCTCTCCAAAAGGACTAAAATCTTTGAAGTGAAGTAGGGAGAAATTAACCTGCAGTACGAGGGCGGCATTTAACCTCTTCTTCTCGATCTCTCGCTTCTTGCGCTCCTCCTGAGTTTGCCTTAACAGCTCAGAACGGGCTTGAGTTCCAGATTTTGAGCCACCCAAGTCGATGGGTCTACGAGGCTTTTGAAAGCCAGAAAATGATGTCGGATTATACATGAGATGGGATAGAGCTCGTGACCCCTTGATGAGTCAGCTCTTTACAGACAAACCCCAGGACAAATTGAGCTTATGTATGAAGAGAGAGATCTGGCTGAAGCTGGATTGGTTTTTGCAGCAGCGGTAATCACACCTACGAATCTCAGCATTGGTTTTTGCAATGTCTTGGAATTGGTAGGTGTTGGGCTGACAATAGTTAGATCTTGTGTCACATTTGCAGAATCCAATGAGTTGTATGAAATATTCAAAAGCTATGTTGAGAAGCATCAAAAAAAATGGACATAGTTTATTTTCGTTACTTGGGAACTCAATTATCTTGCTTGTTTAATGACTATCGGATTGACTTGCACTGCCATGCTCTTGCCGAACGAGTAGGGGGATGGTGCGTATTGCGATTCACCAAGCGACAAACTAGACCTCTTGCACAAGCATGGCGGAATTGACCGCAGTGTCCATCTTGTTCTATCTTTGGGATACAGCTAATGTTGGGACCATTGAAGCCGCAATAATGGCTTGGAGGACAGCTGTTAGGAACATTCATCAAACAATCAGACTTTACAGGAGTAAAGAGAGCAGCAAACAGAGATAAAAGTGCAAGTGAGTGAAACATTTATGATTCTATCGGATCGAAGAGAGAAGTTTTGCTCGTGACTTTCTGTACCCATTCTGCTGGTTAATATCAGTAAAAATGAAACCATCAAGTTTCACTGTTACCATAAAACACATCTGATATCGTGATCATCCAAAAAAGGAATTCTTTTTATATCTTTTTGTCCCTAATCTGTCAAAGTCCATTGCTTCGGTATTTCCGGTTTGATGTATCAGGAAATCAGGTTTCCATTTACAGCCAGTTCAATCTACTTTGTGAGATACTGGTTTTGCGCACTGCTAAAACAGGAAATTTCTCTTGTTTTGACCTTCTAAAACGATTTTCCATTTTTTTTTACAGAATTTATGAGGTGTTTTAAAATTAGCTGCCACGTGAGCAAGTTTTAGAAGAAGATGAGCGTAAGTTTACCCGTTGCCTCTCCCACCCCTGTGGCAATATGTCGGGCCCTTTACGACTTCACCTCACCAGATGCGTCTGCCCTGAGCTTTAGAAATGGGGACGAGATCAAGGTTTATACAATGTTGCCCAGTGGCTGGTGGGATGGGGTCCGTGGGGAAAAACGTGGCTGGTTCCCCAGTAATTATGTGCAAGTGATTGACCAGCTCCCTCCACCGCCCCTGCAAATTCAAAGTCGTAATAGATTCAGCAGCAAAGAGAATGTACGCATTAGCAATATGAAGATGAGAAGCAACAATAGCTTGGCAGCTGTTTCCGCTATGGTATTCTATTACTTGGCAAACTAACCCATTTTCATGGATGATAGACTTTGCCAACCAGTCCTAAATCATCTCTCATCACAGACATTGAAACTCCTACAGAATTCAAAGTTAGTTCTTGGATCCAACAACAGACGCCCGATGGACGAACTTTTTATTACAACGCTGTGACAAAACAATCCACCTGGGAACTACCACCATCTGCAAACATCGTCTCAGACATGTCTCAATGGGTATCATTCTATGCGGCCCACGACGCTGCGCTAGACTCTCCTCGCTCTAGAAGCACAACAAATTGGTAATTCTTCCCTATTTGGCAGTACTCTTATATCGGCCTAGGTCGGACATGGGAGGAGAAGAAGATATTCCAGATTACTTTTTAGAAGCAGAAAAAATTCTTCCTTTTATAGAAAAAATCCCTCAAGAGCAGGTAGGTCTTACCACCTTGGGCCTGAAGCGATGTGTTAAATTTTAGACTCCTCCTTATTGGCGCTTGAGGAAATCCATTGAATCGGGGGATTATTACATCAATCTATTAACCAGTGAAACGGCCAAAAACCTTGAAGACGTTAACCCTGAAACAGGAAAAGTGGTGATAAATCGTCGATCCTCCATGCTGGATTATCCTACTCCGCTGGGCGAAGATGTTCGTTCAAATTCATTCGGAGAAAATGCCATGTTCAGCTCTGAGGAGTTGGGCAAGTTGGTCTCTGCAGAACATAGAAAGCCATCAGATTCACATTCCCCAGTCAGCTGGATGCAACTCACTTCCTGCATAGTGCTGGCTGTACATCAATTGAACCATTCCATTAAGCAACAATCTAAGCAAAATTACACTGCTCAAGCCGCTGCTATTATAAACGCTATTCGTCAAATCATGGATGCTTCTGGCACGCTAGATCTTACCTCTTCCATTATGGAGAATCAACCATCTCTCATCTCGCATCATGAAGCTATCATGAAGTGTTTATCTCGACTGGCCATTACTTCGAAACAAGCTGCTCGAATATGGCCTCCTCCCAATGCGTCAATACAACTTCGAAAGGCTGCTCAAGAATTATTACTAGCAGTTAGACATTTTATCAGCGAGGCTCAAGACTTGGAATTGTCCCTGAAAATGATCGAAGAAAACGAGGAAAATTGCATTGATGAAGTTTCCGTTGTAGACATTACTGCGAGATTAGAACTTTGTTCCATCTCACTGCATAAATCCTTGGCTACATTTACCAAGAGTGTTCAAAAGATGCGTTCCAAGTCTGTTTATGAAATGGGAAATCTTAATAAACCACTCACCAGCGTTACTTTTGGCGAAGTTTCTAACGCACTTTCTCCCTTTACTTCTCAAGTGCTACACAACGCCAAGGAGTTGTTGAATGCCTTGAGGGATTTACTGGTCTTGGCTGAAGACCTAAAGCTACTGGAAATGATGCAGAATGAATGGAGTGTTCGATTGGATGGTTACATTCATAGTGTGGTGGAGTTGATTGGAAACCTGGTATTTTACGCTCAAGCTTTGTCTGATCCCTCAGCAGATATCCAAGCGTTACATCGATTATTATCAGTCTCTCTAAGCGTGGACAATTCAGCCAAAGCTGTGTTAATAATGCTTAAATGTATCGTAGAAGCAAACGATGAAGACGACCTTGTAAGGTTGACCCCGACTGATACTGAGCAACCTTTGGAATGGAAAGTATTGCAAGATTACTCCTTTCAACCAAAGCGAAGATCGGAGTTATTATTGATGCGACGAGCTACCATGTCTGCTGTACCTCCTTCTTCCACCATCAGTGGACCGTTAGTGCCGAAAAAGAATGGTTCTCCTATTAGTCAAGCAGCTACCATGTATGAAGAACCCCCACCATTACCACCAAAATTTCAAAGCGTGGACAGTCTTGCCTTTTCCAAGCGAGACAAGCTGAGAAATGTATTAGGCGAGAACATTGGGGCGAAATCTCCAGTTATGCATCAAAATGGCAGTATTGATTCAATGTCAACTATACTGAGCGTGGTTCCTTTTATGTCTCATGATTACAAGGACTCGGAAATCTTGTTTAATGCGGAGGGCTCAATAAAAGGTGGAACACTTCCAGCTTTGGTGGAGAAGTTGACCTCTCATGAAGCAAATGGCAAGTTTATTTATTGATTCTAACAATTTCTTTGGTGTGTAATAGATTGGTCATTTACTAATATTTTCCTCTTAACTTATCGATCTTTCACTTCTACGGAAGAATTGTTGGAATTATTATTTAAGCGATTTTTATTAACACCGCCGGGTGAAATGGACCCGAGTTTATTGGATCAATGGAAGGAGAAGAAGCTTGGAATTGTTCGTTTAAGGTGAGTATTTTTTACTTTTTCATTGTTTCTAATGATGATGTCGTTGTTATTGGTAGGGTATTTAATGTAATGAAAAATTGGTTAGAAACGTATTTTTTGGAAGAAGATGACACGATTTATTTATCCAAAATATCAGATTTTGCCAGTACAGTGATGAGTAAGCATATGGAACCAGCAGCAACGACAATATTAAGGTTGATAGATAAAAGGGTAATAACTCCAAGCCTTTGAAAGATCCATCTAACCCATGATTCTAGTTACAATCAGGGGAAAGTTCTAGGAGGATGGTCCAAACGGTAACAAGTGAAGCACCAACTCCTATACTCCCACGCAATCTCAAACGCTTCAAGTACAGCGATATTGAACCCTTGGAATTCGCTAGACAGCTTACCCTAATGGAATCACAATTGTATCAAAAGATCCGACCTTTGGAATGTATGAACAAGATATGGAGTGATAAAAACAGCAACAAAGCACCGAACATTAAGGCCATGATTGAAACATCCAACAATGTAAGGAAATTAATATTTATCAATCTTAATTTTATAGTTGACACATTGGATTATTCAAACAATCTTGGCCGAAGGTGAAGTACGCAAACGAGCCGTGGTGATCAAGTATTTTGTCCTTGTAGCTGAGGTTTGTTTGGTTTCCTCTTTTATTTAATAACGGCGTCTTAATAGAAAGCACGCGCACTTCATAATTATAATTCTTTGATGACAGTGCTGGCAGCCTTAAACTCTGCGCCAATTCATCGTCTAAAGTTGACGTGGGAGGTAAGTTGTGGGTTCCGGATGGTGGGGATTGACCAAGTGTGAATGGTAGATGTTGCCGCAAAAAGTGTTGGCACTGCATGAAAGTTTAAAAAAGACCATGAATCCCACTAAAAACTTCAGCGAGTATCGCGAGGCACTCCACTCGGTGAATCCTCCATGCGTTCCGTTCTTGGGTATAAACTTTAATCCGGCTCCTTTTCTAACCTTTATATTAGGAGTCTATCTGACTGACTTAACGTTTATTGATGATGGAAATTCGGATCAAGTTAGAGAGTTTCCCCATTTAATCAATTTCAGCAAACGTGCCAAAACCGCCGACGTCATTCGCGAAATCCAACAATATCAAGCATCGCCCTATCGTTTGGTCGCTGTGTTGGAGATTCAAACGTTTATCCGGAATCAGTTGCTCTCAGTAACGACGATGGAACAGCTGTTTGATCTCAGTAAGCAGTTGGAGCCGCCAGAAAAGGAGGATGCGAAGATTGCCCGGTTGTTGCAGCAGAGCGGATTTCTATAAGATTTGTAATATCACGTGTTTAATGTCAATCCTTTCCGATAATTCAAATTTTCTTCACTTGCAACGCTTTAACGCTTAAAGTAAAATGCAACGATTGATCAAGTAAGAGTAAGCGAAGATGGTAATGTTTATATACATTCAAAAGGCTTTAACTATTTGTGTCTAAACACTACCTTTGTAACTTTCAAGGTTTAAAAGGTTGTTTTGCAAAGTTGAGGCTTGGAAAAAGCTTCTCCTATAGTAAAACTTGCCAAACACACTTTTCGATCTCGATGTGTTTCGGTTGAAAAGAGCAAGTGAGACGATTGTTGTTAATGACAAATTTGTTGAAAGACTCTGTTAAGCTTACACCGTCCTCAGAACATGGAAGCTTATTTCCTAAACTTGTCATGCATCGAAGGAAAAATAACCCTTGTAATTGATCAGTGGGGATAGTCTAGATATGGGGGTGGGGATATTCTATACAGGTTTGTTCAGTGGTTCAACTATTTTGGCTACTTCTGCAAACGATGTAGTAATGGTTAATGAAAGGGGTCAACCTGGGTTTTTTGGTTAATTAAAGGATTCACAGAGGCTGAATACACAACAACTTGGAAAAAAGGTCATACATTGTGAAATATCAGACATTACGAATCAGGTTGGGGAATTATTAAAACATGGTATTGGAATGATACCAATGTATTTGTTAATAGAAAAGCGGAAAGTTTTGCAGAAAGACATGGAAATTTGGAGTTTCATCTTTCAAACAGGATAAGCAACGATCTAACCAATTATTTCCTGAATGTGGACAAGAGGCCGGAAGATAATTATATAACTGCAGCTAACTAGTGTATAAATGGAACTGAAGGAACTCTGCCTGCAATAGGTAGTGCTACAGTATAGATGAAGAAGGATCAAGTTGTTGTTGTGGAATTGTTAGAAAGGTATTGAGGTCCAAGCTGGCCAATATATATATATCATTGAATGTTCTTTTTCTTAATTTTAAAATTCAAACGTGATGAAAGTTGTACTGTTGACTTTTCAATCCTCTAACACCTTAAACTAATTGATGGGTCTCCCCTTATCGCCTCAAAGATCTTGTCTTCCTTCCAGAACCAAGTACATCCGACCTGCATACACGACCGGTAAAAGTGAATTGTGCATCAATACTCGCGTTGGAATTCTGCGTTAAAGTCAAGCTTTTATCTCCAGGTTCAATCGCACCTTTCATAATGAATCCCTGAGGTATCAGCAAGTTGCTCTGGGAAGACGTTTTCTGGTCGATTGTAATAATACTGCGCTTACTTTCTTCTATACCCGGATTTGGTAGTGCAGAAGTTAAAACAGATTCCTTATCCAATTCTTCTTTTGGTTCTGCGATAATTTGGACAATCTTGAGGGTTTCTTTTGCGACATCTTGGACAACCTTTGGAGTTTCTTCTGCGACATCTTGAACCAACTCTTGGATTTCTTCTGTGACATCATGGACAACTTTTGGAATTTCTTGGGTTAATTCCGTAGCATTGATAATTTTGGCTATTGATTTAGTCTCTGCCAGTGCTCCTTCCCAGTTTAAAGAGCACTTTATTGTGGTGGAGTCCACATATCTTGGCAAGGTCTTGAGCACTGTTGGATTGTACTTTATATCCAAAAATAGACCGTAGCTGTATCACAATAGAATCCATAGATTTTGTCGAAATGAACATGTAATGCAGTAGTGTTGAATTGCTCAAAGAATCTCTCTATTTTCTCCTGCATCTCTTTCGCATCTTCAAATAATAGTTTCTCCAACCGAATTCGCACCAAATTGCGTCTTCGGGGAATGAGCGCGTTACCGGGATTACAACTCCTCTGATTTTGATCGGGTATGTCAGCAGGAAGTCCAGGTTCTCATTTTTCTTGAAATTAATAAATAATAAATCCCTGCTGGCTAGAACCGAGATTTGGCTGATTTTGTTTGTTAGTCTTGAAGTTACGACGTAAACAGCCGAGGCAAAGTTAGTTCCTTGCAAGTTGTAGACGAGGCAATGATTAAAGTGTGATCTCAAAAATTCTCCACTTCCGAATATCGCGGGAGTGGAACGTGGAATTTCTTTTGTCGCATCTGCTGTCAAGGCCTTGTTGGTAGCAAAGCCTAGTCACGCGAAAGAAAAGTGGAAATGTCAATCCTTTCTACACTTTCTGCACGACTCTTATTAGCGCAGGTTTCAATCAGGTTTTTCCCCACCTTGTACTGAAGATAAACTACTATTCAACATGTTGTAGTGTAGCACAGGTTACAGCAGCATTACAAGCGACCAAGCGATCACTTTATTTGGGCATCGATCCCACAGCATCTAGTCTTCATGTAGGACATTTACTTCCAATCATGGCGGCCTGCCATTTTATGCGAGATGGTCATAGCGTACAACCCTTGGTTAGTTTTTGGGGGGAGGGGCATATTTTATATCCTAGGGTAGATTGGTTCAGCTACGGCAACTATTGGTGATCCTACTGGTCGAACTCTTCAAAGAAACTCTTTGGACGCAACAACACTTGAACAAAATGCCCAAAGTATTTCAGTACAAGTATCAGGATTATTGGAACGAGGTGGTTTAAGCCCATGTCGACTGGTATTGAATAATCAATCGTGGTTTCAGCCTTTGGGATTACTAGACTTTTTGGCCGAGGTTGGAGGGTTGAAAGTGACGCAAATGTTGGCAAGGGAAAGTGTAGCGCAAAGAAAAGAAGGACTGGGCTTTGCTGAGTTAACCTATCAACTCTTACAAGCCTATGATTTTTACCATCTGTTTAAACATCATGGTTGCAGCATTCAAGTATATTATAACAAAGAGAGATAATTAATGATGATAGTTGGGAGGAAATGATCAATGGGGAAATATTACGGCAGGATTAGATTTAATTAGTAGACTGATGCCTCAGAGTGAGGTTTATGGCATTACTACGCCGTTGTTGCTTCAAAGTGATGGACAAAAGTTTGGTAAATCTTTACCTGTTTCTTCGTTCGGTGCTGGAGGTGCTGGGGGAATGGTTTGGTTGGATGCAAGGAAAACTCCTGTTTATGATTTTTATCAGGTTTGCCCTTTTTCATGCTGTGTGGATAAGAGAGAAGTAGTATTTCTTGAATCAATCAGATCAGGATTTACCGGGTTTGTTGAAAAGGCTGACTTTTCTCCCATTGAAAGAAGTGGATCAAGTCGTCCAAGAACACCAAGTGCTCCTTTAGCTCCTCCTCTTAACCAAAAGTCACTTTAGAATTCACCAGAAAAAAGATTGGGTCAAGCAATCCTCGCCAAACAAGTTACTACACTGGTTCATGGAGGTTTTACTTTTATTTGAATGGTAGAAATGATGGTTTGGTAGATGAAGCATTGGAAAGGGCACAACTGGCAACTCGCTTGTTATTTAATTCGGGACTCTTGTTCAACAGCAGCAAGAAGGAACTGACCAAGGCCTTTGAGAACCACCCCTACACTGTCAAGATGGAAAGGACCGAGTTGTTGGGATTTCGATTGGATGGGCTGGCATTGCCACTATTTTCCTCTAAAAGTATCTCCAACGCCTGCGATTATTGCTGACTGGTTGGTGCAGATGAAATGACAAGAGTGGCATCTGATGGAGGACTCTTGCTCAATAACCAGCCCATAGTTAAGCCATTCAAACATGTGATTTCCCCCGAGGATTTCATCAAAGGCGAGTTCTTATTTATAAGGGTTGGAAAGAAGTGTCAGATTATTTGGACAGGTGAATTTAATTAAAAACACCATTTCAACTTTTATTGTTGTTGTTGCGTAATCAGGTGACACCAATTCCTGAAGAGGATGAGGGTTCTTGCCACACCAACAAAACTCCTCAGGGCGTCTTGGAGAACAATTAGAAAATCACCCTATCAATGCTTGACGGTTGGCCTGTTGGAAAGGCTATAGCAAAAACGTCATCCTGCGTCCTGTACGAATCCCACGCTCCCGATGGATCCACCGTGGTGCTGAAAGTAAAGCCACGTCCCAATTGGTGGCGATCAGCTTTAAAAAACCCCATTGCCAACTCTAGCGAAGTGCCAGATGAGGAAATACAGGCGTTACTTCGATTAAGGGATCAGAAAGCACTATACATTTGCGCCTTGCTCAGCCATTCATTGCATCTTCGTAGATCCTTGCTGGTGATGGAACATGCAGACCTGGGCTGTTTGACCGAGTATATTCCCTCAAGGGGCCTGGATAGAACTCATGTCAGCCAACTCTTGTTGCCCATCATGGAAGCCCTAGAATATATGCATTCCAAGAACCTTGCTCATTTAAACCTAACAACTGATAGTACTCTTTTTTTCTAATGGGTAAAGACTAATGGGGGAGGGTGTAGATATATTATTGTTTTCTACGCCTATTATATCTCGTCCAGTAATTGCAAAATTGGGTGGATTTGGGAGTTGTAGGAGAATCCCTACTGCTGATGATCTGAGGTTAAAGGGAGAAGAGGAGTGTTTTCAACTTCCCAGGCTTAAAATAAGCGCATATACTCCACCGGAATTGATGGAATTACAGCCGAAAAAGTTGAAACAGGGGTTGAAACTTCCGTTGTACAAGTTATGGCAACCAGGGGAGAAAAGGTTAAGGCGAATGAGCACTTCTTCCTCGGGCAATTCAGAAAGCGTGGTAGAAACCTATTATAGCCCGTTCAAGCATGATAGCTTTTCGTTGGGCGTGGTGATGTTTGGCTGTCTGAGTGGCAGATTCCCACCAAGATATCCCGATGGCCAGGTGGCCTTCCGGGGAAGAGTGGAGTGGGCGGCGGGGTGGTTGGAGGATAAACCGTTATTGCGAGTATTGGAAGGATTATTACAGACATTTTTAGCGGAACGGTGGACTGTGGGAGAGGCCAAGACGGGGTTAGAAGAACCATAAGCATTGTAACAGTAGCAGCAGCAGTAACAGTAGCAGCCAGTAACAGTAGCAGCCAGTAACAGTAGCAGCCAGTAACAGCAACAGCAACAGCATAGAAAATTTTTCTCTTTTCATTAGCAACTTCTACATCCCTTGGCCACATCAATTAATTTCGAACGTCCTTTTATAAAATCCCGGTCAAGTCTATCAAAGTCGTGGTCGATTTCGCTGATTGGTGCAGCCAGTAGTAGCAAAGCCGTGGATAAAAAACAAAGCATAAAAACGTGAATCTTCATTTTAACCCCTTTTTGTTGTTGTATGAATGTCCCTTGAGATCTGTTATAGTTTCTATAGAAATGAGTAAAGGCTTGATTGGAGGGAGAGGAAGAGAGGGGGGGGGGAAATATCGGAAATTGCCATTGTATGCAGAGGGAGGGGGAATCGAACCCACAACCTTGTGTTTAGTCATGGCAATCAATAAACATATTAAGCCTGACCTGATTGGTCCATTCCTTGGGATTATTGGTGCATTGAAACAATTTAAATATTTCATCCCTTCGCTTTTTACCACACTCTACCTTACACAAACACTCACTCACTTGCTTTAATCGGTTATTTTTGCTCTTCTTAAACACTCTTATTAATCTTACTACTACCAACTACTATGAAGTTCCAAGCTATTATTCTTGTTGCTTTGGCTGCTGTCGTCTTGGCCGGAAGATCCGGTGGCAACGGAGGTTATGGAAAGGAAGTAAGCCATCGTGGTGGAAACGAGAGAGGTTATGGTGGTGGTCATGGTGGTGACCGTCGCCGAGGACGTGGTCGCAAGAGTGGTCACGGCAAAAGACGCGGCCGTGGTGGCAAGCGTGGAGGCCATGGTGGTGATCGTGATGGTGGTTATGGAAGTGACGATGGTTATGGCAGCGATGGTGGTTATGGTGGTGGTGAAAAGAGTGCTTACTAATCAACAATCTGTCCTGGTTGCAAAGTATAGCAAAATAAATGTTACTAGAATTTATCACAATCAGAGTTTTCAAAATTATTGTTCAAGATTATTATTTACACAATTTTCACAGCTTGGAGGCTCTAAGCGTCGTCCATTGGTTGGTCCTGCCTAATACTTCCACCAGTTTCAACACTCTTGTACTCACTGCATTGACATGTGAGACTTTGAGCAAATACAAGGAGAAATACCTGTGGCACTGTTACGCCGGTTTTTGCCTTCTCGACGGAATTCCCCAATCAGTGACACCAAATCCCATAATTTCCCATGTGGCAAGAAGGAATCATTGGGACCTCGAATGCCTGGTAGATATGATGGGTGCAGGCGGATCTTGGTGGCAGAGGTCTCTTTGGGTTGGAATGGGCGTCTCTTTAGTCGAAGTCTGATCAAAACTTCCATTTGTTCCAACCGATCATAGGCATTTTTCAGCGTTTCCTTATTAATGGATTCCAAATAACTAATATCGCCCTGATAGTAAAGTGTCTTGCCAAACATCACCACATTCTTGTTGAAAGCGGCCTCATCTACCCAATCCTCCCCCGTTGCTGATTCACCCGTTGCTGCTTCCCCCGTTGCTGCTTCACCTTTTGCTCCTGTGTCAACAAGGTTGGTGGAGGATTTGGTGGGGAAAACAGCCAAAGCAAATAAAGAAACCGCTATTAAATAGTTATGTAATCAAGGAAAGGGCCAAAAAAACACCTGCTAACCAATAAGTCTCTATAAATGGCCATAACAAGAAACAAAAGAAATCTACCGCCCCATTAATCAATCAGGCCAACCATTCATTAAAAGAAGTTGAAAAAGTACCATAATTTTCACGACCAGATCTTCTTTCAAGCTCTGACAAGGTGATATACTCATTATTCCTAGAAATAACAATAGAATCCTATGGTTCGCCTATTTAGTATGGTTTAGTAGGTAAAAAAAAGACCTCCAATTCCAACAAGGTACGAGCAGCATTGATTTCTACACCTTCTGGGACAAAGATGAATTCTCCCTTGAGCAAACGAGACAGAAAGGTAACATTTGATAACAAATCGGCATGAGAAATTCGTTGTTCTAATACTGATCCTCCTTGTTTTACCTTGGTATACATGCCCACTGATACTATAGCCTCTGATATGAATAAATGAATAACCTTTTCCCCCCCTCTCCCATTAGCATGAGTGCTGTGGCAATTAGGTAAAGAGTACTTGGTTTCGATAAAAGCTCAGCTCATACTGCGCAATTGCATAATAAACCGGCTCAAGAAGATCCTTTCGTTCTCCAATCATTCCCTTTAGCACCGATATGGCGCGATCAACCACTTCTTCCGTAGAGGTAATGCCAAAGTAAGCAACTCGTCCGCCTTTGTGAAGGATTTCTCTCCTCAACCAGTTGAACCTTCTGATCAACTCATTCCGACCAACACCCTTTTCAACACAATTTAAAATGCTTGTTAGAATATTTTACCCGTCCTCTTAGGGTTAAAATAACCGTTCCAACTAGAATTTTATGGGGGAGTTAAATTATTGGGAAGAGGGGTTTCTTACTAAGTGCAGTCGGCATAACCACACAAGCTGAATTCTAACCACTCTTCGCTCATTAATTCAACCTAATCAACCTTACAATATCTGAAAGTATTCTAAAAACCTCCTTCTATTAATTTCAGGGCAGGGGGGGAAAAAGTACCGATATCCCAAAGCTCGAAGCAAGACTTTTTTATCCTCATCAACCTTTGGGGTAAATTGTCTTTCCAACTTTGTACTATCATTGTTGTAACCACCACCACCACCACCACCACCATCAGCATCAGCATCAGCATCAGAATTAGAAGTAACCAGGAAGAATACCTTCTTTTTAATACTTCTAAATCCGTATAATCAAGCAAAGAAAATGGCTTGGCAAACCGAACTATAAAAAGTTTAGCCGTAATAATGGTAAAGGAGGGTACTATCAACACGACCCCATTTTGGTTGAACCAAAGAAGTACTAGAAAGCATTTGCCAGAGATTTTCTTTATCCTTGGGCTTTCCCAGTAATTCTCCCACATAAGTTTCTGTCTCTATGACTCGATCATAGCCCACGCTAAGGGGAACCAAATAAGCATCCTTCATCCGGCCTTCCAACAAGGCTTCCAGGACAATTTTCAAAAACCCAAATTTGGGCGCTAAAAGTTTCCCTGTTCTACTCCGAGTTCCTTCGATAAAACATTCAAGATTATGCCCTTTTTCTAACAAAAACTAGAGAAGGAGGGGGGGAATGGTTATTAGATAAGCAAACTTACGCCAATGTATTCCTTTACAATGGTGGTGTAAAGTGGATCCTGATCCCATGAACGTCTGATAAAAAAGGCACCAGCTTTCTTCAAAATACTCCCCACTACTGGTAGATTGAGATTATCTCCAGCTGCTATGTGCGGAAGCGCCAGACCAAGGCGAAAAAACACATAGGATATCAACAAATAATCCATGTGTGATTTATGCGAGGGTAGAAATATCAAGGAAAGGCCCTTTTGAGCAGCTAAATTGGCATATTTACGCACCTAACCATTATTTACCCGGCAAGAAGCGCAACATTACTTCCAAGAATTCGGCTTCTCTTATATGAATTCCCTGGTGGTATAATCTGACCAAGATATTACTGACCGAGAAGGCCAATGTTCTAAAATGCCCACTTTATAGCACTGCCACTATAAAGAAAGACCTTAATAATCGAATGCTACTTAAATCTGCCACCAATGTATCAATGATGGAAATCACCACTGCTTCTAATTCTCTTGTTAACTTTTCCAACGCTCGATCTTCTCTCAAGGCGCTTAATGCTTCCACTCTTCCTTCCTTTTCTGCATAGGCCAATCTCAAGTTTTGTAATTGGGATTCCGCCATTGCTTGAACCACCCTTTTGACTTTTACCCTCCCATTATTAGTTCCTTGAACTTTGTACTATGGGAGTAAGGCAGGTTACCTCTGGGAGAATCAAAAATGGCCCTTTTAACCTCTTTGGTATAGTTGGCATAAAATATTCGTTGTCCAATATAGGAATTATAACTACGCCAGCCCTTTTTTTTTTTGCATGATTGTTAATCTAGGAAGAGGTGGGAATTACTGAACCCGCATAAAATAAAGCTCCCTCTGAGCTCAACTTGTACATGAAGCCCAAAGGATTAGCGCGAAATCTTCCCAAATGGGGCTGCCTAAACTGGCTCAGCCCTGACCCACCAGAGACAACAACATACATCATTCCTTCCATTTCTTTGAATTCATCCAATTCTTCCTTTTCCACCGTCAAGTCTGGAATCTTGACCAGCTTTAACCGAGCATCTTCTTCATCATTATGGTCATTCTTTTGGTTGTGAAGGTTGTTGTCTGGATTTTGGGCTTTGGAGGACATCTGTCAAAAGTCACCTGTTGTTGCCTTGACAAAACAAGTTGAATATGCCAACTTCATCATCAGCCAGTGAAAATGAACAACCACCACAGGTCAATAAAAGTAATTTCCTTCTTTTATAATTACATATATATTTTGCTTAATAACGGTGGTGGTGGTGGTGGTGGTGATGGGGGATAAGAAAGAAAAAATCTCGCTACTACATTTTCTCAAATCTTGAATGCCTCCAGCTCCAGACCCGGGGTTATCTTATCCAAGTCAGGGATTGAGAAGAAGATGCGTGAGGAGAGGTTGGAAAAGCGAGCAAAGGCTGCACTGAACAAGGAAAAACACCAGGCCAGGGATAAAGAACATGTCTTGCCTGATCTGACCAAGGATGTAGAACGAGAACGAAGGTTGAAGAAAATGGCCACAATTGGTGTGGTACAATTATTCAATGCTATTAGGCAGCAACAACAACAAGGGGGAGAACCAATGGCAGAAGCCCAGACCAAAGATCCCCATAAAGGTAACCCATTAATTAATAAGAGCCAATGAGCGTGCGGAGTAGTGGCCAAAGTTAGTAGGAATAAATTCTTGGATTTACTTAAAGGAGCTCCTGCCCCAACAATTAAATAATTCCAAGAGGGGGGGAGGGAATAAATAAATAATTATAATTCATCAAGTATTCCTTTCAATAATTCCCACCTGGCTCCAGCATCTGTGGGATCTTCCACTCCGCCCAAACTCACCATTCGGTCATTGGTGATGAGACTCAACCACTTTCCATATAGGGAATGTCGCAGGCTGATTGGTGCGCCCCAGGCTATTTCCCCCTTTTGGTCAGACTCTATGATCCATTCCTTAAAAGCCGTTCCCGCATGTACTCCTTCTCCCATATAAACCTCTGCGCCCTTTTCCGTCAAATTCATACACATGAATTGTCTTTTGGAGCCTAATCGCTTGAACGTCACCCTATCCCCATGACATATCAGGTCATTTGTTAAATCCGCCATAGAAGATCCAGACTTGGACCTAAGAACAGTAAACCTGGAACTACTGCCCTTCTTCTCGCCTGTTTCTGTACTTGTCGTGTGTGTGCTGGTGGTGGGCATAGTAGCAGAAGAAGTAGGAAATTTCAATGCTACCGGCGTGGCATCTTTGCCCTGTCTAAATTTCAAGATGACTTCTACGCCATATCTCGCGGAATGCTGCGTCCTATTGATCATCTTTCCAGACATGAAGGCAATTTTGGCCTCCGTCTCCTTCAACATTTCACTTTTCTGCTCATTCAACAGCAACTCCATCTCTGCACGAACTCGGGAGACGGAAACCTCAATCATTCTTTGCCAGTAACACCGTTCTTGGACAATCGCCTTCCTTAGAACAGCTTTTACCTCCTTGATTTTTACTTCATTAATTACCATTCTCTTTTCATTATTACTATTTAATTCTTGCCCTTGTTTCCCTTCTTCCACTTCTTCCCCTTCTTCCACTTTAATCAAGACTTTATCCTCGTCACCATCATTAGCCGCAATATCAGTAGTTGTAGCAATGGTGTTATCTTCAACGCCATTTATCACAGCATCACCATTTTCAATACCTTCTACAGCTTCTCCTGCAGAGACACCACTAGCATTCCCATCAATAGCAACATCTACATCAGAACCACCACCACCATCACCTTCACCTTCACCTTCACCATCACCTGCAGCAGCAGCAACAGGAACAGCAGGAGAAGGTGGAGAAGGAGGAAGAGAAGAAAACAGAGAGGATAAAAAGAGAGGATCCAGCATGGTCAAATAACTTTCAATTGGTGGTGGTGCCAATGGACGCGGGGTCAAACTAGCACTACTTGCTTTTAACGCTTCCCACAAGTCCGCATCTACTTCGGCAATGGAACTCGAAGCCTCTTGCTCTCCATCGCTAAACTCGATACGAGCAAAATGGGGAAAACTTTGATGCGAACTTAGCGTTGAAAGCATTTCAGAGTATTGAGCCAGACGTTTCTTGACTTGATTGTTTAAAGCGCCCTGTTGTAATCGATTCGGTCGAGTATACCTTTCCATAAATGCAGACATTTCCTCCAAAGACTACAAATGTCGTTAGAGTTGGAGAGAGGGGGAAGGATTTACTCGAAGATAGGCAGAAACCGCTTCCTTGGGCGTGGTATCCACCGCATCCTCATGCGGAAGCGCGTACTGCTGTTCTAGGAAGGTATGGACTTGTTGCACATTCTCGGCTAATTGCTGGTATTGCTTTTTCTTAAAAGTGGCGTCTTTGGCCAAGCCGGCGATTTTCGTCACCAGAGATTCAGCACGCTTGAGTTGAGTAGCCAGGGGATTGGTAGGGGGGACGACATTAGACATTATTACAATTAATTTATTTTCTCTTGAGCTCGCCCATATTAGCCGAATAATTTACCAAACAAAGACTTGACCTGACCGCCCAAGCTCTGCTTACTCGTTAGATGCAGGTCTACTTTACGACATAACCATTCCTCCTCTCCATTCATCACCTTGATTGTGCCCTGAAGATCCTTGATGGGTGACTCCGGGACATCCACCTTGACCTTGAATTTTACATTTCCCTTGGGCAGCGGGAACTTTAACTTGGAGTCTTTGAGCAGTTCGCTGGCTTTCTTCTTGATGTTGAAAGGACCTACGCTCAACACTATAAGCGCATCACCTGGTAGCTCTTTGGTGAGCGTGGCATCCACTTCAACATTGACTGGTTTGCCGCAAACTGGAGGATTGGGAGATAATTTAATGCTGCTGCTCTTGGTCAGCATCCCTTCTTCTGCTGTACAAAGATCCACTTTGGAGATGGCGATTTGCTTCGAGTCAGCAGGGGCTGACAATACGGGCGAAGTGGTAGTAAAAACTAGAGCTAAGAGTAAATAAGACAAGAGCAACATCTTTACAAAAGATTAGTTGATTGAGTATTTTTGAGAGTGTGTCTCAAGTTGGATAAAAAAAGGGGAGTGAGGGAGTGAGAGAGAGAGAGGGGAGTGAAAGAAAAAAACAGGTTAAAGAAGGGAAAAGACCGAATTTAAAGGTTTTCACAGTATGCTTCCCTGACTATATGCTTTGCTGACTGTATGCTTAATCCTGACTATATGCATTTACCAAGCAGCTATGTATATATATATATATGCACACACACATCAACCAAATATATTACCAATGACTCCTTTAACCAAACTCAAGGCATCCTGCGCCTGATTGCCCTGTCCAGCAATCTTGACACTGGCTTGTCGACAAATCAGCTCCTCACCTCCCTCCAGTACTCTGATCTTTGCGGGAACGGCTATGGGCAACGGCGTGTTGGGCACCATGATGGTGATTTTCGCATCCAATTTGCCTTCCTTGAGAGGACATTGGACTTTGGCGAGCTTGGCAACTTCACACAGGGGAAATGATTTCTTGATCACTCCTGCAAGGTCCACCTCCAAAGTCGCCTTGGAGCTGATCTCATCCGTCAACTTGGCTTCCACATGCACGGTCAAGGACTTGCCAGCCTCGGGGGGATCAGGGGTAAGCTTGACCTTGAGATTCTTGATCAACGCATCGCCATCCTCGTCGTAATCATCACTGGAACACGAGGAGACTTTGATCTTGTTACCATCGGGAACGGGCGTAGAGAGAAGGAGAAGGGGAAGTAGGATGATACAAATAATGGAGAAAAATGCATTAATGCGATAATGAAACATTTGGACGCACAAACAGTGATGAAAAAATAAATGAAAATTATTCGGAGGTGGTTGGAAAGGGGGGAAGCGACTATTTATTGCTTCCATTGATCAGTTCTATGCCAGTGGGTCCATCTCTCTCTCTCTCTCTCTCCCTCCACGCTTACTTTTGTGTATCTACTCTCTCCCACTACAAACACCCGTCTTAACTATTAACTAGTTCTCCTGTATCTCATATACCTGATCACTGTGAATATCTCTGCTAGAAATATGAACCCTTCTGTTTTACTTTATGCCCTGGTTATCTTTACCAGCTTGACCTATGCCGAGATTTCCAATAATCTTCAAGCCGCTTCTGTTGATGTAGATACTGACGATAGTCGCCCTATCATGTTCCATAGTGTTCCTACCATTAAAGGCTTGAAAGCTGCCTCTACTCGTCGCTCTCCTCGTACAAAGCTCTTCAACAACCTATTTGGAAAAGATGGGAAATCCAAAAAAATCGACTATCTCTTGAAGCAGGCCAGAACTGGCAAAAGGCGTAGTCGTTCCAACTCTGGTCAATATGGCCGTGGTGGTAATAATGGATACAATGACTATGACAGCGATGATGGTTATGGCAATGGTAGCAATAGTGGATACAATGACTATGACAGCGATGATGGTTATGGCAATGGTAGCAATAATGGATACAATGACTACGATAGCGATGATGGCTACGGCTCCAGCAACGGTTATGGTAGCAGCAATAGTTATGGCACCAGCGGCAATGGTGGCTATGGTACCAGCGTCACATATGGCGTTGGCAACGGCTACGGCGGCAACAGCGGCTACGGTAACAGTAACAGCGGCTATGGTAACAGCAACAGCGGCTATGGCAGCAACAGTGGCAGAAAGAGTAAAAAAAGCAGCAGGAGAAACGTTGGAACGTATTAGAAAATAAAGTTAATAGCATCACCCACATAAAAGTGCGAACTTTTTATTACTACTTTTTGCATGTTAGAAGAGAAGCTTGAAGGGATATCCACCCTGCTTTCGCTTCAACAGACTAAGCAGCATGGAATAAGCAGCCACCAGGACAATCACCGTAAAGTAAACAGCTGAACGCTGAGCCTGAGCGTGGGAAATGTTGGGAATTCGAGTACACAGACTGACCACACAAAAGGCACACACCGAATCTACGCTCTCATAAATCATGAGAAGAAGAAGAAGGAGTAAAGTACATAAAACGGCCACCAGTTGGGTCTCAAAGGCATGTTGATAACTAAAGGAACCCGAGATGTATTCCACAGCGCCTTCATTGGTTCTTCCAACAAAGGCCGCACCTCTGATCTGATTCCACATATGTCCACTGGTCATCATTAGACAAGTGACGATGGAACAAGCTGCCCAGAAGCGTCTATTGGAAAAGAGCCGCAAGATTGGCTTGGAGAGAATGGCCAACCCAGCAATGACGGCCAATAACATGGCAACATTCAGGCCAAATTGAGTGTAATCCACAGGTTCACGCAGGCTAAACTCTTTTCCCATCTTTGTCCCAATCCATTTGGCAATTCTTTGAGCATTTACTCCACTATTAATAATTAACTCTCTTTAACCGTTGTTAATAATTACTCTTTACTAAAGTCATATCTTTCCAATGATTGATAAGTTCCCTCTGGTCCTATAAATCCAAATACTGGAACTTGAGCAATTTTCAACTAATTCCCCACACACCATCTCACTCCCCCCCTCTTAAATAAAAGTACCTCGGAGAATACTTCTCGAGCATTCATGAAATCCAATCTCGCAAAAAATAACTTGGAATCTCCCCTCTCTTCCTCTCGCCAGCTATAAGCTACTCTCTTCAACTGTGGCTCGAAAGTACTATCCCTTGTTAAGGTGAAGCAGAGTGGGGCTTACTGACAGGGCTCACACTGGTAATCCTTATGAAGTACCGTCAAGGTTAGCGCTACTGCATAATCTCGCTCTGGTGTATCAACCAACCGTCGATAAGAATCAGAATCCAATTCCACAATATTGTCAGGTGAAGCCTGCGCCAAGGCCCGCATCTCGGTGAGACTCTCCGAAGCTGCTTTTACGCCTCCAGTCACCACAAACACCAAGGCCACAGAAATGATATGACAAAATAATTTCATGGAGTAAGTAAATCACGTGAATTCCCGTGTTTTATTAATGTTCTGGTTGTTGGGGCGGATCTGGCAATACTTTGATCATGTCATCAATGCGAAGGATGGAAATGGCTGCCTCGGTGGCCGCCTTGAGACTTTTGATCTTGGACATGGAAGGTTCTAGAACACCGGCCTGGAGATTGTCCCTTAATTTGCCTTCGATTAGATCCAAGCCGTACCACTTGAGCGAGCGTTGTTGAGCATCAGCTTGGGATGCGTAATGGTAAGCTCTTAGTAGCGCCACCAATTGGGCAGAATCCTTGGCAGCATTCAAAGCAAGTTGTTTAGGAATCACTAACAAAGCATTGGCATACTCAGCGATCGCCAGTTGTTCACGTGAACCCTATTATCCAGGCTAGTCAATATTAAAATCAGGGTAAAATTACCAAAGTGGTGGCAAAGTTTTCCAAGTAGTTTGCCAGGGCGACTTCCACACAACCTCCGCCAGGAACTACGGCTCCACTTTCTAACGTACGACGCACTACTTGCAGCGCATCATTCAAACTACGCTCCATTTCATCCAGCATAAAGTCATTGGCACCCCGCAGCACAATGCAGGCACTGGATTGTTTGGTGCCTCGAACTGTTATGTATTCGTCATCTCCATATCGTTCCTGGGCCACTTCTTCTGCTGTTCCTAGCATGGCAGGCTCAAATACTTCATCTCCTTCCAAGTTGCTCAAAGAGGAGAGTAGAGTGGCGCCTGTAGCCTTGGCAATACGACGCAGGTCATCCTTGTCGCAGCGTCTAATGGCCATTGCTCCAGCTTCGACAAACATTTTTAGGCAGAGATCGTCAATGCCTTTGGTGGTAAAAACTACGTTGGTTCCAGCTGAGAGGATTTTCTTTACCCTTTCGGTGGTAATTTCAATCTCCCTTAACCATTCCATGTCAAGATTTATTCACCAATAATTAGTCACCTTTTGCGAATATCTTCCAACTTTTCGGGATCATCAATGGTGATGTGAACTCCCAGATGCATTCTCGTCTTTTGTAAATTCATGTCCAAACAAGCAACCTTGGCTCCCTTGATGTGAGTCTTCATGGCTACATTTCTTAACGCTTTACTATTTAATAATGGAAATACCTTGACTGGCCACGGTGTTTCTCAAGGCATATCCTTTTACCAGGAATGATTCTTTTGCGCTTTTTCCATGTGCTTTGAGGACGTTGACTGCTTTGACTGGATATCTGGCTTCACCGCGAGTTCCTGTAGTCTTTACCGCCAAAATAGCATCCACGGTTAACTGAGCAAACAATGTATCATCTCTATCTCATTTAATCAGTTAATTAATCACCCGAAAGTAAAGAGAAGTAATACGATCCGATAATCTTGCTAGACATGCTGGTCTTGGCAATGTTCAATAAGCAATCCTGGCCAAGGGTATCAACTTTGACCGACATTTGTTCTGCAATGTATTTGCAGGCTTCTTTGCTGGCAAGGCGATATCCACTAATAACCGTGGTAGGATGAATCTTGTTACGAACCAGTTCATTGGCGCGTCGCAAAAGTTCAGCGGCGATCAACACTACCGATGTTGTTCCATCACCTACTTCCTTGTCCTGCTGTTGAGCCAATTCCACCAAGACTCGCCCTGCAGGATGTTCGACCTCCAACAACTTGAGAATCGTCGCTCCATCGTTGGAAATGGTGACATCCTAGCCTCCTGTTAGCTTTCTCTCTTTTGCAATTTATGAAACACTTACGCCAATATCATCAACCAACATCTTGTCCAAACCCACCGGTCCCAGCGAAGTCTTGACCACATTGGCAATAGAAAGTGCCGCCATTACTGTTGAAAGGGTTAAGTCCAGCGAGAATTAGTACATACCATTTTGATTACGAACTTCTTGACCTGTAATACGTTCTCCTCCAATGAACAGGTTATTACCACCCAGTTGTTTGCCAAAGACTCCAGACATTTAATTTTTTATTATCCTTTTTAATGTGACAACCGGACAAATCACGTGGGAGCCTGGAAAAAGATGATGGATTTTGGCGAAACTTCTCATTTTAAAGATTTTACTTATTGTCTAATTGGAGATGTTAACTTGCCCATTTCCATTAGAATGTACTCTCTTCTCCTACTGGGCTGACTTGTAGTCTTTCTTTGGAAGGTTGGAGAAATTTCTTCCCCTTGGATTTCGAATCCCGTATCAAAATATCGTTGGATTCTCTACCAAAGTATGTCTTGGCGTTAACAACAAATTGAATGAATGGGTGAGAGGGGAAACAGACAATTACAAGAAGATGATAATTTCTACGTATCTTGTCAAATATTTGGTGATGGGAGAGCTTTATCGGTTAAACAACAAACCAGTTATCGAGTCTTTAAAACTGCTATAATGTATATCTTGCCTTTATTGATTGCTTGCTTGCTTGGTTAAACACACCAGTAGTTGGAACGATTGGATGAATTTTTCCGTCAAGTATCGAGATTTGCCCGAGAGTGCTTGTATATGCTTTTGGGTGCATTCGGTAAAATCTCCTGAAAAGGCTTTGGCAGTTACGACACTTCCTCTCTTCAGCAATCACCAGTAAACTCCCATTTCCCTTCTAATCAGCGGTTGTTAGTGTATTGAGGAAAGGACGACAAAAATTGGTGCTTTATCCTTTGGCCGAACCAGATGGTCAAATTCCTTCCAACACCAATGGGAAATTAGGCATTCGAAATGAAATGGATAGGATAGAAAAGGTATACCATTTTCAAGCATTCCTCGTTAAACCACGCGATAAAAAGCTATTGAAAAAACATGAAGCTGGGGAGATTGACCGAGTGGACTGGTTAGATTCCTTGGTTTTTAGAGAAATTGAAAAGATTCACAAGGCAGAGGCTCTCTCATCCAAAGAATCCTATCTCTACGTGGATCTTCAAAAAATAGATTTTCCTTTGGTACATAGTGAACCTGTAAGTCCCATCATCCCCCTTTTTTTCTTATTAGCAGTAGTCTCCCTATTGGAGTACCCCGTCCGAACCAAATTTCATAGAAGATCCCGACTTGGATACCGAAAATCTGGTAGAAGCCAAGCACCGTCGCTTTGTGCGAAGTCAACGTCATGGTCCTTTGGATCGCGAATTAAAGCCAAATGCAAAGATTCGTGATGAAATTAACGTAATCTCGCTTTACTTTTACTCGGCTGACGAAGGATAGATGATTATGCAATATCCACCATCTAAAGAAATGGACCGAGAGGAAAAGGATTTGATTTGGAAATTTCGATTTTACCTTTCTCGTGATAGAAGGGTATATTTTCTTCTCACTCCCACTGATAAACTGACAAACTGATGCTAAAAAAAGGCATTGACCAAGTTTCTTCAATGTGTTACGTGGGATGATGTCGCAGAGGTTTATCAAGCTGTCTCACTCCTACCATCTTGGGAACTAATAGGAATTGATGACGCCTTGGAACTTCTTGGCCCTGCTTATCGAAACTGGCAGGTTCGAAAATATGCAGTTCAACAACTAGAGAGAGCCAAAGATGCAGTATCTCAATTTCAACCCCCTTCTCTCACTTCCCCCCTTTGATGATGTTTACCCCTAGGAATTATTACTCTACTTGTTGCAACTAGTTCAAGGTCTTCGATTTGAGAGCATTGATGATGAAATGGATGTTTCATCACCTGGTAGTAGGAAAAATTCGGCGGATCGAGTTCTTTCTCCCCCTTCTTCTGCTTCCCCCACAAACGGAGCTTTACAATCTGTTTTAGCAAATTTTTTGATAGAAAGGGCCTCCAAGAACTCCATTTTGGGAAATTATTTTCATTGGTATTTTTTCCGAGTAATTACTTGTTTAGAAATAGGTACTTGATGGTGGAATGTGAAGATGTCTTGAAAGGAAAATTGTTTGCCAAGGTGGCTTATCATTTCATGACCAAAATTGTATTTCCCCCCCCCCTCTCTCTCTCTCTTCAGTGGATTACTAAGCCAAGTAATGTAGCACATTATGGAGCCTGGTAGAAGAGAGATTTTAAGACAACAGGGTGAACTAGTAGCTTGGTTATCCAAGATGGCCAATGAACTCAAGATATCTCGTGAACCACGACCCAAAAAGGTAATCTTTCCAAGGGAAGATGAGATTGAAGCGAGGTGGGAGAAAGATTGAAATGTTGAGAAATAGGATATCTGACGTAAAAACAGGAATTGCTGAATTTTCCCCTATCCCTTTACCCTTGGATCCTACCATCATTGTTACTGGGGTTAATTCTGGTATCTCTCTTTTACCTTTGTTTGGTAAATTGTAGTAATAATCAAAGCGTAGAAAAAACCACCGTGTTCAAGAGTGCACTTTCCCCAATGTTACTAACGTTTAAATGTTTAAACGGACAACAACAAGAATATCAGTGTATATACAAGGTGGGGGATGACTTGAGACAAGATCAACTGGTGATTCAGCTAATTACGTTGATGGATCGATTATTAAGAAAAGTCAATTTAGACCTTAAGCTAACACCCTATAAAGTCTTGGCCACGGGAGTTGATCATGGTAAAATTCTGTGCATATTAGTGATGCTAACCTCCCCCCCCTGCGCGATAGGAATGGTTCAATTTATCCCATCAATGCCGTTAGCAGAAATCTTGTCATTGCATGATAATAGCATTTTGGCATATCTCAAGCTTCATAATCCCAATCCTGAAGGTCCTTATGGCTTGGATCCAGTAGCAATGGACACTTATGTCAAGAGTTGTGGTAGGTGTAAACATTTCAATAAGGGCCAAGAAGAAAAATGATGATGATGAAATATATAGCGGGATATTGCGTAATCACCTATTTACTAGGCGTAGGAGATCGACATTTGGATAATCTTTTATTAACCAAACAAGGTATCTCACTCCCCCCCCTCTCTAACCAATATGGGATGAATAGGAAATTTGTTTCATATTGATTTTGGATTTATTCTTGGCCGAGATCCCAAACCCTTTCCACCACCAATGAAGATTAGCAAGGAGATGATTGATGCAATGGGAGGGCTATCATCACCATTTTACCAAAAATTCCAATCACTTTGTTTTGTCGCTTTTAGCACGCTTAGGAAATCAGCGAACCTATTGTTAAATCTGTTTTCGTTGATGCTGGCTGCTAATATTCCGGATGTTGCCGCAGAACCAGATAAAGCAGTTATGAAGGTGGTGTTTAAAAGTTGGAGGTGGAGGCTAATGAAGAGTAGTTGCAAGAGAAATTCTGCCTAGACCTTAGTGAAGAAGAAGCGATTAAATTTTTCCAAGGCTTGATTAATGATAGTGTCAGTGCACTCTTTCCCCAAGTGATAGAAACCATTCATAAATGGGCACAATATTGGAGAAAATAAGAAAAAGCGTTTTTTTATAGATAGGAGAGAATATACAACAACTTTCGCTAGTATGACTAAATTAAGAGGGCGATACATCTAGCATCGTAAGAGAGGGGGGGAGGTAAAAAAGAAAGAGATGGCAAAATCTCCGTGTTTTTTATATCGTTTAGCCATACCGCCGTCACTCTTCCCGTTTTGGTTTTTTCCACTACCAGGTGGAGAAAAGGAAGTTGACCTCATTGTATATCTTCCTATCCTCATTCAAACGAGAGGGGGGGGCCCATAACTCCACACAAAAAAAAAGCGCAACCAACATTTCCCTAAGTTGACCTGCAACCAAAAACACTTCAAGGACGGTGTACAGCTCACGACGGCACGAACATTAAGCAGCAAATATTAGATGATGAGTATTAACACAAAAAAGAAAAGTTTATCCTCTGCTCCAACTCCACATCTTCTCGTCCACGCCGTCGCCGCTTTAATCCATAATTAGCAACTCCGCCAAAGAATCTGTTGCACCAATTGTGAAATAAATGGGATTATTAAACTTGAGTTCTTCATCCTTCAAAGCAGAAGGGCTGTTTTTTAAAACCTTTTTCCATTCGTCCCATTCTTCTCTCTTTGCTTGGGGACCTTCTCCTTTACCACTAGTACCAAGATCTCCATTAGTACTAGTGATGCCACCACCACCACCACCACCACCGACAACAGAACCACTCATACAAGTAGTACTAGTTACCAGGTCAGTACTACCAATACAATCATATACTTCTTCTTCTTCACTACAAGATTGAACCAAATCTTCTTCAGGTTCCGGCATCATTTCCACCACTTCCATTTCCATAGCAGTATCTTCCAACCAGTATTTTATACATCCGCCTCCAGGTTCACGCGCCACTATTTCCCGCACACAGTCTACATGACGAAAGCCTGCGTCAATAGCCTCAAAGAAATCTTGCTCCCTTAGTCTGAAACGATCAAGTGCAGCTCTGATCCTAAAGCTTGCTTCTTTAAAAGAATCAAACATTATGTAATAGTTGAAGGATGCGCGTCCGTGCTCGGAATAACAAAGGATTTCACGATCCATCAATGAAGAAGGATTTACCCCGTGATCCAATAGTAAACTAACCACCTCTGGTTGCCCATAGCGTAAGGCAGAGATCAAAGCATCTTTTCCACAAGCCTCGAGGTATATATTAGCCTCGACTATTAGAAACTCGACTATATCAGTTAAACCTAGCGCGGAGCAATCTTTCAAGATACGACCCTTATTTACATTAGGATTAGCACCATGATCCAAGTAAAGCCTAAAGTGAGCGACAGTTTGACTTTGCTTATCAGATAACAAGTCTCTAAAGTCCAGATCAGAGGACGGCACAAGTTTGTTTGTCAACAAGTACTTTAGGACATTTAGAGAAGGGGAGTAACAGCAATATCTCAAGTCAAGACAATCGAATTCCAGATTACAACTTGTCACTAACCAATGAAGAAAACGCACATTTCCTAAGCGAGAGCACAACTTGACAGCCTCGGCATAGATAGTATTGCTTAGAAAACCTTGATAAAACACGGCCGATTCGAGCAAGAGCTTCCAGATACGTAAAAGGTCGGCTTCACCATTCGAATCGGCCAGGGCGACTTGCTCTAAAACTCGAGTTTTTTGCAGACCGGTTCTACTACTAGTTCGATAGCTGTTGGAATGGTTCAAGCGTGGTATAAAAGGTGCTCCGTTCTTGAGTAGAAGCTCGAGAAGGTCCCAATTTTTCATTTCACTGGCAGCCATTACAAGCTCACCTTCGATATCCAAGGATAAATCAGCGCCGTATTCAATAAAGAGTTTTACAATAGGTAGATTACCATTACGAGCTGCAACCAAAAGCGGTGGTTCTTGGCGTACAGATGAGAAATTTGACGAGGACGACGACGACGACGACGAGGAGGACAACGAGGAAGACCATAAAGAGGAAGAAGAGGAGGGCTTTAACGGAACTGACAATTTAGCAAGATCTTTTCTGGAAGATTCTACAAATTTTTTGTCAAGACCGACGGATCTAACGCTAGGATGGAAGGGAGTGGAAGGAGCACGGCTCGCCAAGTACTTTTCCCAACCAATATTGACATTAGCGCCTCGCTCTAATAGAAATCTGACACAGTCTTCCTGGTCAAAGCGAATACTTTGAGCTAATAAACACTCGTCATCTGCATGCAAAAGTTGTGGCGCGCTTTTTGCTAGGAAGCGGAGAAATGCTGTGGATATAAATTCGGGATGATTGGGAAGATGAGGAAGTAGGCGTTTAGATGCATGAAACCTGTAAAGAAGTTGACGTAACTTGCAGCGGGGATCTGTTAGAAGAAGAAGTCTTAGGGAGGTGGTGTGGGACGGGAGGAGGGAGGGAGAGGAGAGAAGCGGTCCTGGAATGGGCGTGGGAATGCGCAGCATACCAGAGGTGTTTCGGTTGTGCGATCGAAAGGATTTGGAAGGGATAAATATGCACAGCAGGAAGAGAGAGAGAAAGTGGTGGTGTGGAAAGGGGGGAAAAAAGAGAAAAGGCCAAATTATTAAGAATGGAAAAAAAAATGCTCTTTTGTTGTTTTTTTTAGCTTTCTTCTCATACATTTCAGGGCTACGTCATTGTTGAATGATTCGCTCTCAGCTAGGAAAGAATTAACCAATAGCAATTTGCTAGCATAAGGTGCTTTTTCCTTTTTGTCCCAAGAACTCAAAAGAGACGGTGTTGTAGAACGGGATGGTGGTACAATCAACCTGCAAGTGAGGAATAAGGCTAGAGAGTAAATTACAAGTGGCACTAACCACCAAACTTGGATTAATAATACCCACCAAATCTCCGATTCGTCAATTTCTCCAAATTTGGATATTTTCCCGACTAATGGATTTCCATTTTCATAACCACGATTTCCCATTTAAGCCTAATCAGAAATCATGTGATTTTCTTCTTGGTAAAGATAATGATGAGCAACAAATTAGGCAACAACAGCAACAACAACAACAGCAACAAATATCAGAATAACTGGACAAATCCTGTAAATTGTCACCCAGCGTTTTTGATGAAAACGTCCAAATGTTTTTTACTCCCTGCTTCTTCTATCGCTTTGAAAAACCATAGATTTCCTTCAGAGATTATACATCCCGTTTATATGGGTTACACTCTACCTACCACCACTACGACAAGGGAAGAAGAAGAAGAAGCAGCAAGATCAAAACTTTAACTACGACTACTACACTTTTTAATAGCAAAAAAAAACAAGGAAGGAAGGGAATAAAGTCTAGTTTGTTTCAGATTGTACATCAGCAGCACGCCACCACTCACTAACCGCAACACTTAGGCGATCTTTTACCGCCTGCCAAGAGTCGAGGGCAGGTCGAACATCGGCATAAAACACCGGTACTTGACTATTGGGTACTTCTTCTTCACCGCCATAATAATCAATGACATATCGCACCTGCTTGCCACAGCGATTGACCACCCAGTCATGACGATCAAACGGTAACGGTGTGCCTCTGAACCAATGCAATAAACGCGCCTTCGGTGATACATCCTGGGGTCGACCTTGAAATCTTGACAATCTGGGCTCACAACAAACCCTAGCACAGAAAGGATTAAAAAAAGTAAGGGGGGGAAATACTCTTGATGTCTTGCTTCCCAGGCCAAGACTTGCTGCCAACATTGTTCATTTAAAAAGTTGTGGATTAAGACCATGGTGTCTATTTCTTCTTCAGGCGTCTCCCAACCCTTTCGCTTCAAGGCATTGTAGAATTGCTGTGGTGAGGGATATTCCCATTTTTTCGAAGCATCGTCTTTGGGAATGGAGGATTGTGTGCGTTCAATCGAGAGGGGAATCTTTTGATCCTCTGCGGGCAAAGAGGAAAGATTGGGAGGAATGTTGTTTAGCGGGTTTAGGAAGTCGTTATTGGTGTGGTGTTTTACTGGACATTGGCTTCTACTTTCGGTGCTGCCATTATTAGCGGAGGATGGACAGGACATTGTGATTCGAGAAAAAGGCGAGAAATTATTGATCAAGTTGATCAAGAAATAATAAATCAAGAAATAATAATAAATCAAGAAATAAATAATCAAGAAATAATAAATCAAGAAATAATAAATCAAGAAATAAATAATCAAGAAATCAAGAAATAATCACCAACACTTTATTTACCACTGCCATTATAACACAAGGTATTCTTGGTAGAGCCATAAAGCAAGGAAGAAGACTTCACCGCTTGGGCTAGGACATCATTATACAGATCATATGGGTGGTCATAGGCAAAAGTCGCCATCATTGCTGCAGCTAGCCCCGTAACATGAGGAACGGCTTGACTTGTTCCTGAAAGCTTATTAACATAATACGAAGAAGGAGAAGCAGGATTGTAGCCCTTCCAAAGACTGATAATTCCATCACCAGGAGCCAACATGTTCACACAGGATCCATAGTTGGACCAGCTAGGCATGTTTCCCTGCATGTCCACAGCTCCCACGGTAAAGGCTGAGCTAGCACTACTGGGAGAATAACGACAAGCATCCAGGCCATAATTACCAGAAGCAACAAATACCGGGATTCCATAAACAGTCACAGCAGCATTGATGGCATCATTCATGGCTTGAGAGAATGAACCACCAATTGACATGTTAATAACAGAGGCCACACCCGTAGCCTGAGCATCCGTTATGGCGTAATAAATGGCCGAGATGATGTTGGAGGCCAAACCACTGCCTGAATAATCAAAGGTCTTTAACCCGATGACCTGGGCTTTTTTGGAAACACCATACAACTGAGAACTAATGATACCAGAGACATGCGTTCCATGCCCATTGTAATCAGTGTAATCAGGCTCTGAGCTAACCCAACTCTTCGCCATATACGCCCGTCCACTGAATTGGGTAAGGTTGGTTTGAATTCCCGTGTCGATTACATAGACATTGACGTCATAGCCAGCAGCAAATTCATCAAAATAGTAATAATTATTGCTAAAAGTAGAAGTTTTTTGACTAATTCGCGCTAGACCCCAATTGGGAGGATTAGGCTGGGTTTGGATGCTTTGAACCCTAAACACTTTATCCCGTTCTATATATTCAATCTGTCCTGGAAACGTCTTGTTTAATTGAGCAATTAATGAGGAATTAAAGGATCCAGTAATTGTTTTCAAATCTCTCAAGTGTTCCTTTAAGTGGTTAAACCTCGATCCTCTTAGTAGAAATCTACGGTTGGTTGAGTTGAGAATAGCATCAACATTGGCAAAATCCTTGAATTTGATGATCATTTGCTGGGCATCAGTATTTGGACCAGGTAGTTCAGGATCGCTTAGAAGGGATTGAAGACTGCTGCCTCCTCTCTGAGTAACAGGAGAAACAGGATCATCATTGGTCATGATGGCATCGGAGGGTAGATTATCAACCCAGTCATCAGGGGTGATAGCAAGGGTGGAGTGAGTATAAAATAAAATAAAAAAAGCAATCCAGCGTAATTTTGATAAGGTTACTACGGACATGGCGAGGTAATAGGGAGGAGATGTCAATATGCTTGGAGTGAGAGAGAGAGAGAGAGAGAGAGAGGAGGTGATGATGGAAGAATTAAAGAGTCCGAAACTATAATTATTAGGTGCAGAGTTGTGCAAATAGGGGAAGTGTTTTAGGGGGGAGTAAGAAAACAAAGGTAAACAAAAAGGCCTTATAAAACTAACATGTGGCATAAATGAAAAGAGATGACTATAACTCCTCACACTCCACCGCCAATCAACACAAATGACGCCACTCTTGACTATTATTAGGTCTTTAGATTACTAAATATGTACATGCATTGTGGGGCTGTTACCAACACGCCAACAACACAACACACAACACACAACACATCAGCAACAACACACAACACAACACATCAGCAACAACACACAACACAACACATCAGCAACACACAACACAACACACAACAACACACAACAACAACACACAACAACAACACACAACAACAACAAGAGCAAATAAAGTAATGGTAAAAAGATGTTTATATATTTACGCGTAAAAAATCATAAAAGTTAATTCTAAAAAGAGAAGAGATTATTCCACCTTTTTCCACCACCACTTTTCCACCACCACTTTTCCACCACCACTGTGAAACCACCACTACATTGAAACTACTGCTCCTTTTGACTTTTGGAGGAAGGATGTTTCAATGTTAAACAGTAAATATCGAAAAAAGAGCAAATATCACTAATCACGTCATAGGCAAAATGACCATAAACCACCAAGGCATATAACAGACATCCATAAATCCAAGTCATTTCATGCTCAATAGAAACAAGGACAAATCCAGTAATCCTAGCCAGGAATAAATTGGCAACCCATAAACCTGCTGGAACCAGGATAATGTTGGTCCGAGGATATCGATACTTGGAGACATAAGCAACGATCATTCTGCCCACGGTAAAGCTAAAAGCCAGACCCAGATATAAAACAATAAAGGCAAATCGATGCTCCAAGGCACCGGGAGAAAGGTAGAACCAAGCAGAAGCAATGACAGGAATGGGGAAATAAGGAAGCAACCTCAGGAGAGAATTGCGGAAACGTTCATTTTTCGAGCGAACCAGGGCATAAACATTTCTAAAGCTGGAAATAACGTTCAATAAGACGACCAGTTGGGAGAAGGCCAATAGGATCACATTGATGGGGACATCGGGTAAAAAGGGAAACAGGTTGGGAAATACGGATTTATAGCCCAAGGACCAAAACGCCGGTCCTCCCAAAAACCCCGTAGCAATAAATACAAACACAATCAGCACCAATCCTTCCACAGGACCACTGATGTAGGAAAGGTAAAGGCTTCCGGTATGATACTCATCCCAGGTGGTTATGTAGAAATTGGCATAACTTCCAAACAGGGCCAAAACAGCCAACCAGCCCCGAACTCCTATAGCTTCGGCCACCAACATGGCACAAAGCGTGGTGTTCAAGGCATCACAGCCATGGTCAAAGAGTTCTCCCAAAGGACCACTGGAACCAGTACGTCTTGCCTGTTTTCCGTCTATAGCATCGAAACTTTGATAAGTCCATAGTCCAAGTGCCCAACTCCAGTATAACCATTGACTGGGATATCCCTTCATTTCAGGATCCAGATATAACAAGGTTGCTACATTTACTACTATACAAAGAAAGCCCAAAAGAGTGATGAGATTGGGAGCCATCCAAAGGGGAAACAGTGTTACTAGCCAGTTCCAATAAGGTTGCAGGACATAGTGGGAAAGCAAAGAACGGTCAATACCGTGATATTTATAGAGACGAAGGTTTGGCAAATGGGACGCAGGAATGTAGTGGCCCATTGCTAGAGAGTGGTGACAAGAGACGTAAAAAAAAGAGTTTTAAAGTGAGTGAGTGAGTGAGTGAGTGAGTGAGAAAGTGAGAAGAAGAAGGAGAGGAGGAGTGTGAAAAAAAAAAGAATTATTCACTGTTGATAGTATCGCATAAACTCAAATGAAACGGTAAAAAGGCCAATCACTACAGCAATAGCAATTAAATAAATCACAATCCACTCCAACTTCTCACTATGGGAATAATTCAAGTGTTCTTTCAACATGTCCAACATATCTCCAATTACTTTTACCCGCTGGTTTAGCAGAACGGTCCTTTGAGTGATTTCCAAGTATCCTCTCACGGCTTTGTACAATGGCTGTAGGGAGGGCTCACTCCAAAAGATCTCGGGTTCATCCAAAACATTACTAACTAGGTTAACATTGATACGCATTATGAAAAGTTGTCCGATTTTCTTGGTAATGCTTGCTTGAGACATGTTGATGTTTCCAGTTCTGGCCATTTCTTGAGGAATATGCTTGGTATCTTCAATGGTGTCTTCTACCAAATCTTCAAAGAGGGAGGTCTTGGCTGATTGAGCAACGGCGTGAGAAATGGTCAACTTTGACATGACATTTTTCTGACTCTTCAGGGTAATAATGTCATTATAAATCCGTTGATGAGTAGTGCTATAAACAAAGTACAAGATTTCCTCTTCCACGTCTTCTTCAGCCACCTTATCCTCTTCAAATGGGGCCAACAATTTCAACACGCTTCGTTCTTCTTCTTTGCTCAGACCCCAACAAACCACCACGCCGTATTCAAAAAAGAATAATTCCTTTTCCATAAACTTCAAGTTAAAAGTCAATTCCCCTTCTTCTTCTTCTTCTTCTTCTTCTTCTCTTCCCCTTTCAGCACCAGCAGCAGCAGCAGTGGTGGTGGTGGTGGTGGTGGTGGTGGATTTTTTAAAAAAGGGCGTATAAATACATTCGTCAAATCTTTTGGGCAGAGTTTGATATTTCACCCGGTTCAACAATAAAAACTGGAAAACATCATCTAGGCGATAAAAGCTAGCCGTGCAATAAGCCGCTACTCGTGGCAACTCCTCTCTATCCAGAACTCGTAATTGCTCAAGATGTCTTCTTTCACTGCCCAGGGGAACTTGTCCAATCTGATTATACACGTCATCATCGGTCATTTCTCCCGGCCTAACCACTTCATCAGGAAAAAGCGTCATCTTTTGTGAAGTCTTGGTCGTTCGTTTGGGAAGACGTGAACGAGGCTTATTTTCACTCGCTCGATCCTCGTCCATTGAAAAAAGCGTAAATTCCGTGTTTTGGCTTGTTCTATTCATTTCTTTTCCTTGTGGTTGTTTGTGTGTAAGTTGTTGTTTTATCGGTAGTTTGGAGAAGTGGTGGGAGAGAGGGAGAGAGAGAGGTTTCACAACAAAATCTTTTCAATAACGAAATTCACGTGATGGCGATTTCCACCCAACAACTGTTGTTACAAGTTAAACAGTTGGGTTTTGCTGATTTTGGTGGCCTACTTTTTTCCCCCTCCTCCTCCCACTTACGACTGATACAGAAATCCTGACGATTTACTTACGCCCCTTTTTTAAAAAACTAGTGCTCTCACCTCCCACAACACACACTCCTTTGCACAACATTACTAATGTGTCTCTTGTAGAGAATCCCTCCCCTCTTCTACCTGGTAGCAACACCTTGGGGACATCAAATATGAGGCTTTTTTCCAATGAACATACATATACGTACCCCTGGCATCAGGTTACTTTTGCCCATTGGCTGAAATACCCCAATCCTTTTGCCAGCCATGTGGTGCATGTTGACGTGCTTCACCGAACCGTTGACCCCAACACCGGGATTCTACGTACTGAACGTATAATAGCATGTCAACAGAATGTTCCTGCCATAATTCGCAAAGTACTCTTACCTTCTACTAAATGGCGAACTAAATGGTGTAGTTGTTTGGAAGTGAATTGACTTTTGCTTTCGAAGTTTCCGAAATTGACCCTTTAAAAAAGATCCATACCGCCCATTCGGTCAATCTTAGCGGGTCCAACATTATAAGGATTACCGAGAAATACACGTTTTCAGAGACAAAGAAGGAACATACGCTGTTTAAACAAGAAGCCAGTATTCACACCTTTGGCCTGTTTAGTAGTCTCGCTGGTTATTTGGAAGAATTTTCCTTGAAAAGATTTGGTGAAAATGCTGCTATTGGGAAACGTGGCTTTGAACAAGTATTGGAAAGGTTAATTCAAGAAAGTCCTGCCATGTAATACTACAACAACAACATTGTTATTATTATTATTAGAAGTGAAGGAAATTGGGAGGGATATTAAATATAAAAGGGTCGTTTATTACAAATATTCCTTGTTATTTTCTTGCTTTTTTAAACACTCCCTCTGCACTACCAGCACTAGTAGTAGTAGTAGTAGTAGTAGTGGTGGTGGTGGTGGTGGT
>QZWR01000524.1:255-10372 GCA_004114325.1 Zoophagus insidians | reverse complement strand
TTCTGCTCAAACAAATAACAGTACCGGAGTAGCAGGTGTGGGTTGGAATTGTAAATTGTTACCTGTTAAATGTGGCGCTGATAACGATACCAGAGGAACAGGCGGAGAAGGTTACATTATTACAGGGTATGAAGGTATTACTTATGCTGCCAGAACAGTTATTTTTAAATTAAAACCACAATATAGAGGTATAAGCAGTAATACAAAAATCAATAATCCTCTTTTAGATCAGGTTTTGGCTTATGTTGGTGTCAATTCTTTAAACAAGAAATTTCCAAATCATGCTCCACCCGAAAAAGCTAAAAATGAATTAGGTCAGGCTTATGCCGATCTATCATTGATCTATGAATTAAAATACACTAATAATGTTAGCTTAGAAGACGCTATCAATCAGGTGTTAGCCACCAATTTAGTGGAGTTTGCTGAACCTCACTACAATCATCAAATGCATAACGTTACACCTAATGATCCATCTGTTTCTAACCAAAATGGTTTTTTAACCCGTATCAGAGCTTACGCTGCATGGGATCTTGCATTAGGCGGTTCTCAAGGAACATCTTCTGTTGTAATTGGAATTCCGGCAGAAGGATCTGTGTTAATCAAAAGTCCGCTTGAAATACCCGCGGTTCCACCCCAGGCCGGCTTATGCAAAGGGTTAATAACAGATACACCGGTGTCCTGTGTTTTTAAAACTCCCGCAGAAACAGATGATGCTTTTTCTAATGTAAGCCAGCTGTCAAGAGCAAGCGTTGGATTATTTTTGAAATATTGCTGTCCGATCAAGTACCCGAAATTCTGTGTCGGTCTGTCAATATTATTGAAAAAATTTGCTGTACTCGAAAACCTCAATGCATGATTTGCATCACCAAACATTTTTACAATTTTATATCCGGGTTTCAAGTCAACATAAATCCTGTATGTTTTAGAACCTACCGGAAGTGCCCTTGCCGCACCGTCAATCGTATCTGTTACATCAAGAGTATCGGAAACATAATAGGTTTCAACAATTACTTTTTCTATTTGCGCGTGCATCATTTGACTGCCTAACAACAAAGAAAAAAATAACAATAAATAATTCTTTTTCATTGGAAAATTTTTAAAATATCTGAAGATTTTACGATTCATCTTTTTACAATTTGTAGGCAACGCCCAATACGTAATTAGTTCCGTACCTGAATTTATCATAATCAACTTGTTTGCCATCAGCATAGATATAGGTTCTTCTGATAGACGTATTCAGAATATCCCGAATAGTAAAATTCACACTGAAATATTTTCCCAATTTTTTGGTTACTTTAAAATCAAATTGATTTCTGGGCATTTCATAAACATCCGGAATTGAGTTACCCGCATTTGAAATCGCCAATCGCGGACCTTGCCTATTATAACTCAAGGTTGCATTCAATCCGATTTTTTCAGGAGCGTTGTATGCAATAATTCCGTTTATAATATAATTAGCCTGACCAAACATAGGTCTGGATACATGCCCCACATAAGTATAATGTCTTACTCCTCCCGGAAAAGTTATTTGTGGCATATCAAACTGAGTGTTTGATTTTACAAGAGTTATATTAGACATTAAATCAAAATATTTTGTGACGGACTTTTTACCTTCTACCTCAAAACCTAAAACTGTAGCTTTATCGGCGTTTATGTAAGTATAAAATCCTGAGTTAACAATTTCAATCGGGTTCTTAATGTCTTTATAGAAAACACTTGCCGAAATATTATCTCTGTTTTTAAAATACCATTCAAATCTTACGTCGTAATTTTTAATGTGAACAGGTTTCAATTCTGAATTACCCAAAATTTGCGCTCTGAAAAAATAATCATATACCGATATATCAGAAAGCTCACGTATGCTCGGGCGCGCAACGGTTTGACTGTAATTTAAACGAACGTTAATCGGAGCTGCGTCATCATCTTTTACTTTAAAAATTAAATTCCCGCTTGGCAGATAAGTCAGGTCATTAAGTGTTCCCGCGTTTACCAATGGAACGCCACTCTGATATACCCGTCTCGGATCATTTTTTTCATAATGTAAAGAGTCAAATTTAAAAACATCGGTAAAAATATTTGCCTGTTCAACTCTTAATCCACCTGCAAAACGCAATCTTTTAATGATTGAATAATCAGTCATTAAAAAAGCAGCTTTAATTGTGCTGTACCCGAATGTATGACCTGCCGGCGAGCCCGCTTCAAGATAGGACATTGGAATTGACCCGTTAACAATTCCAAAATTGTTCAGGTTGAAAACCTGGTTAACATCATCATTAAACATTGGAGGATTTGCCAGAATTGCATAATCGTAATTATCACGTTTTTGTTTATTATACTGGTATGCGGCCCCGAATTTAATTTTTCTCGGTCCGGCAATTGCTGCATCACCAATCGGTAACTCTGCAGTTAATTTTGAATCAAATAAATCATCTTTCAAATACCTGAAGTATCTGTGCAAACCATTTCCAATAATTCCACCGATTTGATAATTTGTGTTGTTAGCATTTTTGGTATACGTTAAATCCGTAAAATCGGGTGCACTACTCGCTCCTTTTGTGTACGAAGCATGCAATTCAATTTTTAATTGAGGTTTTGCCAGATAGTGTTCTGATTTAAGCTGATAAACCAATTGTTTACGTTGCTCATAAAATTTTGTTTTTGTAATAGCAAGAGTTTGCGTTGGGTCACTTACATCCGTTGAATTACGAACGTTGTTTGCACCTGAGAAATTAGGCATAAACATCAAAGTGATACTGTGATTAGGATGATATTTATAAGCAAGGTTCATCAAAGCACTCCAGTTATTATTTTCAATACTTGCCTGTTGTATTATTTTTGATTCATACGCACCGTTAGATTGAACTCTGTTTGAAACAGAATTCGGGTCATACATGGTATTGTTTCCGTAACGGAATCCCACCAAAAAACCTAATGGTCTTCCGAATAAATTCACTTGATTTCCTATACTGAAACTCTGCGTTAAATTAGCGGGTCCCTTACGTGTTATTGTGTTCCAGTTATCCTTAAACGACTGACCTTCCTTTACAACATTTGAGTTGATATTATTAAATGCCTGTGATTTATACGGACCATTATTAAATTGCGCCGTTGCATTTGCAATAGCAGTAGGGTCTCCCAATTGCGAGTTTTGTAAAAGTCCCATTTGCACTAAACCTAAATCAAAATAGGTGTTGTTCCAGGGAGTGCTTCCGGTAACACCTATAGAGTTAAAATAGCCTCCGTATCCAAGCGCTACAAAATCCTGGTATTGCGTTGGGTTTGCATTATATATCGGAGAAGCACCGTTCGGATTGTGCGTATGACCGCGAAGTCCGGTATCAAATCCTAACCAATCTGTTTTACTGTGAGGAGAGCTTACAACATCTTTAAAAGTTGACTGAGGATTATAACCCGCAGAACTTTCTACGTTGATTGTAAGTTTATCCGGATAGTCTTTTGTCTCTACAGAAACGTAAGCTCCTGCCCAATCTCCGGGTAAATCAGGCATTGCTGTTTTTTGCAGAATGATATTGTCTACTAAGCTTGCAGGAAATAAATCCAAACGAATATTATTTGTATAAGGATCGAGTGTTGGAATTCGCATTCCGTTAAGCGTGGTTTTTACATACCTGTCTCCCATACCACGAACAGTAATTGTACCTGTGCTGGAAGAAGTTGTAACGCCGGAAACACGCGCTATCGCATTTACCACACTTACGTCTCCTGTTTTTTTCATTGTTTCCTGAGAGATGTAATCCATGGTTGATGAAGATTTCATCTTCATGTTTTCCATGTAGTAATTGTTTGCTTTGTTAACCTTAGCTGTAATTACAACTTCATCGAGAGTAGTTGCCGACACCAACACAAAATCTTTTACAACAACTTCTCCATTGCGCGGTTTAACTACTGCTTCCTGCGTTTTATAACTAACGTAAGAAACAATTATAGTTTGTTCTGTTGAATCTGCAATTTTAAGTGAAAAATTTCCATCAAGATCGGCCATTACGCCAATCGACTTATTTGCTTTTAATACAACGGTTGCTCCGATTAATGCTTCACCCGTGTTATCTGTTATTTTTCCGCGTACAGTTCCTTGTCCGAAACAAAAAGAAAATGATGCTAAACTAAGGACGGTAATTATTAATTTTCTTTTCATTTATATGTAAGCTGTTTAAATTCTATTTCGTTTCCTTCGGGATTTTTTGCTACAAACTGGATGACTGCACCATTAGGTGCGCCTACCTGCAAATTCAGTTCGAAAGATAATTTTCCGGTTGTGGTTAATTGTGCGATTAATATTTTATTGCCTTCTTTCATTTCTGCCTGAGCTTTTCCTCCTCCAATCGTTGCCCAAGAGCCGTTGTTGGAATGAAAGTAAGATGCGTCTTTTTCATTATCAAAAAAGCTTAGATCTAATCCGAATAACAAAAGTTTTTGAGTTTGTCCTGCCAGATAAAGTCCATCGGTTTTGTCAAGGCCTTTTCTTTTTAGTACGGAACCGTCTTTATCTTCTGTTTTTAAAACTCCGAAACGTTTTTCAGTGGCAACACCAATAGTCAGCCACGAGTCGAGTGCAACGTTATTATCACTTACGTGTTTGTCGTTTATTAAATCAGCACTCTTTGCTCCTCCTTCTTTATTATTATAGAATTTGGTTGTGGTTTTAATAAAAAGTTCATGTTTCGGAACTGCGTACACAGCTTGCAAATGATATCCCGGTTTAAGATCTACATATATTCTGTAAGTAACTGACCCTGCTTCCAAAAAACCTCCGGTTGTATCTTTTGCGTCTTCTTTTGTTGCTGTATAATATTTCTCAACTATTATTCCTTCAACCGCTTTTCTGTCATTTTCTGTTAAACCGTTTATTGTTTGTGAAAACAGTGAAGTTCCGCATGCGAAAAAAATCAGCGAAAATAGTTTCATTTTGTATCGTTTCATGTCTTTTATAATCCCGCACAAAAAAATAACAAATACTTAAATGGAATGTTTGTTTAATGTTACCAGTACTTTAATAAAAAAACATTTGCTTAACATAAGGTTTACATAAACCATACGGATTTTAATCATTGCTTTAAAGAGATTTGACTGGTTTTAAAAGGAAACGCATAATAAACAGTGTTTTTTGAGCGACGAAGAACGATAATCCGTCGTACACTGAAGTTGAACGGTCGTTTTATTGATTTAAAAAACACATGTTAACACAACCTTTTTTACATTTCTTCGTCTAATTAAACAAATGAGCAAAGAATCAGACTCTACTTACCAACACTCCGACCAGAGTTCGTCCGAAAAAAATCTTCCTTCCAGGAGAGAAGAAATAATTCATTTAACCGAGCAAAATTCGGTTTCAGAATTTCTAACCTTTCAAAAAGGCGAAACGTGTTTTATGATAGAAGCAAATATTGTAAGACGGGATTTCTTATTACTGTCTTTAGGCGGGTTTGATATGAGCGGACAAATTACAACATTCCGCTCAAGAGATACGGAAAAAGAATTTCCTGTCAGGGAATTCCAATGGTTAATCATTAAAGCCGATCATCTTAAAAACAATGAAAGTTTAGAAATTAAAGTAAAATTCAAATAATTTCTCCTTCTTTCCAATTCCACTTTTTTGCTTTCTAAATATTCGGTTATATCGCTTTATGTACGGCAAAAAACAAGCCGTTTTCAGAACCTAAAAATTTCACAAATTTTATTTGCTTTTGCCGGCCAATTATGCGTACACTTGCAGCATGCTTACCAAACCTCGCATAATGAAAAAAGTAATTATAGGAGTAACAATTTTTCACTTTGTAGGAATAATTGCCTTGCTCATTTTGCTTTCAAATAAATAAAATCAAGAATTTTATTCTCCAAACCAAAGCTTAAAATTATCGGCTTATGTTTGCATTTATACCTTGCAGACTAAAATCAAATTTCTTTTCCGGATGCATTTATTTCATTTTTGTCAATTTCCCGCAAAAACAAAATATCAGCACAACAAAATAACCGAAAAGATAAAATTAAATTAACGATACATGTAGTTATTAGAAATACCGGAGTTGTACGTTTGGTGCGTAATCACTAAACAAAACAACCTTATAACCATGAAAAAAATTACATTTTTAATTCTATTGTTTGTTGGTATAACCACTCAAACCAAAGCAACAATCTCTCAGGTAAGATGGGGAAGCAGCGGAGACCCGCTTAACGGCTTAACGGTTACCTGGAGCAGTACAGGATTAACCGATTCCATTCAATGGGGTTACACATCTTCTTTTGAGCAAGGACATTTTAAAGGTATCAAAAGAAGCGGCTACTCATCAGGTACTTCTTTTTTTAAATACAATTTGGGCTCGGTTAACGCCAACTCAACCATTTATTATAAGTTTTGGGATTCAAACGCAAATTCGTGGGGAACACAAGCAACTTTTTTAACCGCTCCTCCCTTAAATACAGACACATTTGCATTTACCGCATTGGGCGATTGCAGAACAAGCCTTTCTGTTTTAACGACTGTTTCAAACTTAGCAAGTGCCAAACAACCTGCCTTTTCTCTCTTTAACGGCGACTTAACTCTGTCCGGAACACTTGCATCTGAACTAAATGCCTTTTTTACAGCTGCATCAAATTTCCTTGCGCATAACGTTGTTTATCACGCAGAGGGTAATCACGATGCCGCAAGTCCAAGTACTTTTTCAAATATGTTTGACATGCCTTTAACCGGCAGCACTAATTTATATTATGCCTTTAAATACGGTAACGCAATTTTTATTACAATTAATACTTGCGACCCAACCAACACAACGCAACTTACCTGGCTGCAAAACACATTAGCATCGGCTGCGGCAGACCCAAATATTACCTGGAAAGTAGTTTCGAGTCACCACCCGTTTTTCAACACCGGAAATCATACAGGAGACATGAATGCCTACCGTAATACAATATGGAAGGCATTTGATGATTATGGCGTTGATTTAGTTTTAAACGGCCACGATCATAATTATCAAAGATCAAAACCAATAAACCTTAATGTGAGTGCAACAACTCCGGTAACTAATTACGGAAGCGGACCAACAGAAGGAAGATGCGAAATCATCTCCGGAGGTGCAGGTGCTTCACTTTATTCCATAAACACGAGCTCTGCAGATGCCTGGGCAATTAATTACTACAATTCAAATTACAACTACACTTATTGTCAGGTACAGGGTTGTAAAATGATTATTACTGCATACGGACAAACCGGCAATGTGATGGAAACATTTACACTTGATAAATCTGCATCCGCGGCCTGTTCAACAACCGGAATAACGACTTCTCCAAAAGAAAAATTTAATCCGATCAGCATTTTCCCGAACCCAGCAGATGGTGTTTTCACTTTAAAATACACTTCAGAAAACACGGGAGATGCAATCATTAAAATTTTTGATATGACCGGCAAAGAAGTTGTTTCAGAAAAAGCAAAAAAAACAAGTTCTAATTTTGAATTTAAATACGATATGTCTAAATACGCGAAAGGAATTTATACAGTATCTGTTTTGGTAGGTAATCAAAAAGATAACGCAATATTACTTTTAAAATAATTTTATCAAACATAAAACAAAAACCCCGAGGCTATGCTTCGGGGTTTTATTTATTTAAGTATGAAAACATTTACACTTCCTCTTTTGCGCATTATAGGCAGATTGATTGACCTCGAAAAAATAAATGTAATCACCCTTGCCTCTTTGTTTTTAAGAATCGGTGTTTTCGGAACTTTTTTCGGGCACGGCATTTACGCCATCATGGTAAAGCCTCATTGGATTCATTTAATAACCACATGGGGGTTTTCTACTGAGTTTGCAACAAGTGTTATGCCTGTTATAGGAGTTTTAGATTTACTTGTTGCTTTCAGTATCTTAATTTACCCCTTACCAATTGTAATTTTATGGGCTGCATTCTGGGCATTTATAACCGCATTAAGCAGACCTCTTGCCGGAGAACCCTTTTTGGAATTTATTGAAAGAGCTGCTAACTGGACTGTTCCGCTTGTGTTGTATTTTCTTTTGAGCAGAAAAGAAAAATAGTTTTCTAATTCAAATTCAGTTTTATTTCCGTAACCGGGTAATCGGATGCGCAAAAATTAACCGAAACAAGTTTGCCCTTTTCAAAATACAAATCGGTAAATGCTTCGTCAAAACTTAAGCGCTTTTCACCCCAGGAGTGTTGCTCGGTTTCACTTAATTTATAACCGTTTTCCTTGAACAAATCAATTAATTGCTGCTCATTTAATTCAAAAATTTTCTTTCCGAATAAAACGGTATCGTCCGCATCTACTTCAGCACAGGAAAAAGTTTTTAATTCATCGTCCTTAAAAAACAAAGAGAAGCCCATGTCCCAATAATGATAGGCCATACTCTTCTCATTCATCAATTCGTCCAGCAACTCTTCAGTTTCTTCCGGTTTTCCGAAAATGGCCAAAGCCTCAGTAGCGGGTGCTCCGAATTTAAGGTTACCCAATCCTTTTAATAAATATATGGCGATATCCTGCATTTTTGTACCTTTGCGCTCCTACATGAAGAGCCGTTTTTTTTACTTTATTTTAGTTTTGTTTGGACTTGTCTTGTTTTCCTGCGGCAAGTATAACAAAATTTTAAAGAGCTCCGATTATGAGCTTAAATTTACGAAAGCAATCGAGTATTACAACAGGGGCAATTACACAGCCGCTTTAAGTCTTTTTGAAGAGTTAATACCCGTTTTTAAAGGTACCGAAAAAGCCGAGCAGGTTTACTATTACTATAGTTATTGCAATTATTACCTTGGGGATTATGCTCTGGCAGGCTTCCACTTCCGAACCTTTGCAAGGGCATTTCACACCAGTAAACACGCCGAGGAATGTGCTTATATGAACGCTTATTGCTATTTTTTAAGCTCCCCCAGATATAGCCTGGATCAATCCGATACCAAAAATGCTATTCAGGAACTTCAAACTTTTGTGAATGATTACCCGGATAGCCCGAAATTAGACACCTGTAACATATTGATAGACAAACTAAGAGGTAAATTGCAGCGCAAGGCCTATGAAATAGCAAAAGGGTATTATTTTAAATCCGACTGGAAATCAGCAGTGCCTGCATTTGAGAATTTCATGAAAGATTTCCCTGAATCCGACAAAATTGAGGAAGTTGAGTTTTTAATCATAAAAGCCTGGTATTTGCTAGCAAAAAACAGTATTGAGACTAAAAAGCCGGAACGCATAGAAAAAAGCATAGAAAGTTATTTAAAATTTGTAGATTTGCACCCCCAAAGCCCTTACATGAAGGAAGCCGAGGGAATTTACGCTGAGTGTCTGAAATTTAAGAACCAACCTGTAACAACTAATTAAAATGGATTTTAAAACAATCAAAGCCGACCAATCAACTGTAACCCGCGATATCCGTCAGTTTGACGAGAAAACCGGAAACATTTACGAAGCAGTTGCAATTATGTCGCGTCGGGCAAACCAAATTTCTTTGCAAATGCGCGAAGAACTTCACGAAAAACTGGAAGAATTCGGTTCTCATTCTGATAACTTAGAAGAGATTTTTGAAAACAGAGAGCAAATTGAAATTTCTAAATTTTACGAGAAACTTTCTAAACCAACTTTAATTGCTATTCAGGAATTTTTAGAAGATAAAATTTATTACCGCAATCCTTCTAAAGAAGACGGAACAGCGCAATAAAATATATTGAAAAACGTTTCAAAAAGGCAGTTCCATAAAGGCACTGCCTTTTGTTTTTACAGATGTTAAAAGGAAAAAACATATTACTTGGCGTTACCGGCGGAATTGCAGCATACAAATGCGCTTCGCTCGTTCGTCTATTGGTAAAAGAAGGAGCGGATGTAAAAATTGTAATGACTCCCGATGCACATTCATTTATTACCGCAGAAACATTAGGTGTTCTTTCTAAAAACAAAGTGGAAACAGAATTCTTCACAGAAGAAAATGAATGGAACAATCATGTACACTTAGCTTTATGGGCAGATGTATTTGTAATTGCCCCTTGCACAGCAAACACACTTGCAAAAATGGCAAATGGGCTTTGTGATAATTTATTAATGGCAACTTATTTATCTGCACGTTGCAAAGTGTATGTCGCACCCGCAATGGATGTT
>QZWR01000520.1:0-10429 GCA_004114325.1 Zoophagus insidians | reverse complement strand
TGCCATTTTGAAAATCATTTGTTCAAAATGTGACAAGTTTTTTCAGGAGGGGACAGTTATAGGCAACCTTAATTGACACACCTTTTTCAATATGGCACACCCAGGACGATCATTAAAATGCGACCCAAAAGTTGATGACTTGCGAATTGAAATTCGACAAGGTAACTATGCAATAGCAAAGTCGACACTAAAAGAATTTGGTATAAATGCAACGGACGGCGACGGCAGAACTGCATTAATTAATGCTGTAATTGAAAACAAAACAGATTTTATTTATTGGCTGGTTGACAACGGGGCGGATATAAACCATCAAGACAAAATTGGCTATTCTGTTTTGCATTTTGCAGGACAAAATATTCTTGTGGAGCTTGCTAAATATTTTTTAGAGAAAGGTGCAAATCCAAATCTTCAAGACATTCACGGTAATACAGCTTTATGGACAGCAATATTTAATGCCAAACTTCCAACAGACGAACAAGGCGTTGTAAAATTGTTACTCAAGTTTGGTGCAGACCCAGAATTAATAAACAAGCACGGCAAGACACCAAAATTTATGTATCAGACTTTCCATAGTACCGACATTTCAACAGTGGATATTACGTGACAAGGCTGCCTATAACATTGGTATTTGCAAAGCTGGGCGGACGGAAGCCGTGTTTCAACTTTTGTTTTTCAATTTTGCTTCATATCGGGCAGGACGTTATTAATTTAGCTATGTACAAATCATCAACTTTTATTTATAAATTTAGCTTTAGTGAGCCGGGCGGACGGAAGTTTATTCCCCAACCTTCGCAAATACCTGCCCGTTGTGCGTAAGTTTACAAAACCCTAATATTTAGAAATGCCATTTATAATAAAAAGAAGTTGGGGTGTTAATTATAAAAGTCTTTTGGCTCGACCTCGTATTTCACATAAAGTGAGTGCATATGTCTTTGACTTTCTTAATGAAAATTTATTGAAGTCAAGCAAAGTGTTGCAAAGTGACAAATATATTTATGTATTTACTCTTTCCTTTTCACCTTCAATCCCTAAAAATAGAAAGTTTCCATTTCCATATACAAGTCCATTTGCGACTGAGAACAGACTTTTTTTTGGACAAAAAGGTTTTAGACCATTTGAAAAAGTAGAAAAATGGGCTACGCTAAGTGTTATAGCTGACGATATTGACCAATCAGTAACACCTTATGAATATGCTACTGTTGTTTTTAAAATGTTTGCAGACTTTCTGTTAAGCAATTACAAAAAGTTTGACAAAGAAATTTTCGACAAATTAATTCTACAACTTGACAAAAACTATATTGAGAGTTTTGCATTTCCTGCAAGCTTTGAAGACCAGCAATATTCGTTAGACGACATTGAATTGCCAGTCATCCCTTTAAGTGAAGGCTTTGATTGGGTTGACATTGACAAATGGACAAAAATCAACCCCAAAGTCGAATATTTAAAACATTATCCGTTGTGAAAAAACCAAACATCAGACAATTGTAAATCTAAACTGTGGTTGGGGCTGAACAAATAATATTCAACTTTAGTTCTTAATTTCAACATTATATTTTCAATCAGCAGCGGTTCCGGGCAGACGGAATACTAATTTCCAACCTGCATAAAGCCCTACTCGTTAGCTGCCATTAATTTAACCTGTATTAGGCCTGTAGCTTATATGAAAGAATATCAATTTCAATATACCAAAACTTGGGAAACTTTATTTGTATTCTTATTTGTAGCTATAGTATTTATGGCAATCGAAGCAATTGGGATATATAATAAAATAAACAGTTTCCTTTCAATTATTTCAGGCTTTGGCTTAGCACTTTTACTTTTTCAAACTATAAAACGAAAAGCTATTCATGTATGTACAGTAAGGTTGAGTGACAGTTCGGCTATATTCGAATTTGAAAATGGTATGAAAAATGTAAACTTTAAAGACCTAACTTCTTACAAATTCTATAGCGACAAAAACGGACAGATCCTTTCTTTGAAAAGCAAAATGAATAGTTTTAAGATTATTGCCAATAACAACTTTTGCAAAACTGAAAACTTTAAAGTGTTTTGCAATGATATAATGGCGAAACTTGACATGTATAGAGACTCATATAACTCTGAATTGATTCGTGAAGGGTCAATATTTACCAAGAAATATATTTTCTATATTTTGGTTATCGGGACAATAATTTATCTATCGGCTTTTTTTATTTGGACAAATCGAGTTAGAGAAGCTATTGGAATTTTTGGCGGTTTTTTTTTATTAATAATGTGGTTAAAGTATTTCATAGAAAACAAAAACCAGAACACAAAAAACGGCAGCTAACAAGAACTGTGTAAAAAACCAAACAAAGATTAACCAATTGTAAATCCGAACTACTATTCGGATTCAACAAATAATATTCAACTTTAGTTCTTAATTTCAACAATATATTTTCAATTAGCAGTGGTTGTGGGCGGATGGAATGTTAATATAACACCTGCACAAAGCCCTGCTTGTTGGCTGCTATGTTTAGACAGCTCACAATTCCTAAGAAACTCATTCGGCAAAATCATTAACCCAGACTTTTGAAAAAGACAATTTTTATAATTATTTCAGTCATTGTTTTGTGGTTGGCATTTTATTATTTCAAAAATATGTATGGTTGGATGGAGTTTCGTAAAAATACTGACACACCAGACCAATTTCTAAATAGGACAGTAGTAAAAAAGGAAGATTACATAAAGGACAGTTTGACAATATCAACTAAACTCAAAGAACTTCTATTACTGCACGAAGACTTCTTTTACAGCAAGGAATATTTTGAAGGAACAGAAATAATGATTGACACAATTGTATACAGTCCTGACTTGAAGAAGTTGGCTGTTTTACTTCTAACAAAAAATCCAACTTCAAGACAACTAATGCCAACTGAAAATGAAATGTGGTATTACAACGCTACAAGTTATTTGGGTGTTCGTCAAAGTGACACTATAAGTTTAAGTTGGCTTGGACCAAGTTTTACTAATTCTACTGATAAACAAGAACAATCAAGATATATTAGACAAGAATGTTTTAGGACTTTTATTTCCAAAGACACGGCAGAAAAATATGCCCATAAATACAACCTTAATGATGTTCGCTTTTGGACAAGTAGTGAGTGGCAAAAAATAGAAGAAGATAAAATAAAAAAGAAGGAGTTTGAGGAAGAGAAAATAAAGCATCCTGAAGATATTTATGAACCAACAAAACGATAACACAGCAGGCAACATTGGTATTGCTGCAAATGGGGCTGAGCGTTGAAACTTCGGCTGTTTGCATCGCTGTACTTTGGTTCCGGATGGACGGAATTCTGTTGGGCTTTTGGTTGTTATCCTGTACTTTTATTTCTTTATTGGGCTTCAGTTCCGGGCTGGACAAACAACAATGCCCTGCCTGCACAAAGCCCTGTTCGTTGTGCGTCATGCTATCGAATACCCTAATACTTTGACCAACTAACAACTAAACCGAATGGAAGAAAATATAGATACTGGTGATGAGTCAATAGAGAATTTACAAAAATCAGACCCGGATAAACCACTCGAGGAAATTATCCCCCTTGCCGAGACTGATAATTTAACCCCAAAACAAGAAACTGAAAATATGGAAGTACATCATCATCCAGACCTGCATCACAAACCTAAAAAATGGAAAGAATATTTCCTTGAGTTTTTAATGATATTCCTGGCTGTGACACTGGGTTTTTTTGCAGAGAATATTCGCGAACATTATACGGAGAAAGAAAATGGGAAAAAATATCTCGAAGCTTACCGTGATGAATTATTGCAGCAGCAAGAACAGTTTAATCTTTATAAAACTATTTTTCAAAGGAAAATAATTGTCTGCGACAGTATTAAAATCATCTATTTTAACGGAGAAGAAAATGAAAAACTTGACATACTGAAGAGATTGCTGGTTCCCGGTTTAACGCTCATAGAAATACCTTTCAATACTTCTTCCTACGACCAAATGGTAAACTCGGGGGCCCTGAGATATATTACTAATGTTAGCTTACGTGATAGCATGGCTGCTTACAAAGGGGTTATTGAAACAATTAAAGCTTACAACTCCCGGCTCCTGCAAAGCACGGTAAATAACACATTTGAAATTAGCAAACTGGTAGATTTTCATGATGTTGTTTCCACAGATACGGGAATGTCTTACGATCTTACACACCATATTCCTGAAATGAAAAGTTTTGATCCCATGTCTCGGGAACAGCGTGGGTCAATTGTATTTTTTTATGAGTCATACATCGTACAGGCACAGTCTGACTTGCGACGAATCCGAAACCTATATGCTTCCAATCAAAACGTACTTAAAATGGTTACTGACCAATTAAGAAAATAATTATCCTTTTTGTTAAGGAAAAATAATAAAAGCACGAACGCACAACATGGGCTTGCCGCAATTTGGGCAGGACAAACTTTCTTCAGCATATACCGCTACCAATCTTCAGTTGTGGGCAGACCGTTAATCAATTCGCTTCTTATTTCAAATAAAAATTCGTTCCTTTAATGTAAATCGTCATGGGGTCGGACACAGCATCAAATACCCAAACTGCGGCAAGCCCCGGACGTTGGCTGCCATTAAAACAGACATTCCACTACAATGAAAAATTTTATAGTTTTTATGGGACTATTTACAGGACTTCTTACATTCTTTGGTTGTAACAATCAAAAGGAAACTAAAATTATTGCGACAGACAGTTCGGGAAATATCCAGACAATAAATCCTAATGAACTATTAATGACAATTCCAACTATTGAGAATACATTTCCTGATTTTGAAAATAAGACCGACACCAACAACTTGAAAATTCTTGAAGACGATTGGCGGCAAATTGAGTTTGTTTCAAAAAATCAAAAAGCATTGATTGACCAAGAAATGGACAGCATTACTTATATTTTTGAACATGAAATGCATCAAGGAAAAGATTATTCAGCTTTCAAAAATCTTCACGTTAGACGACTTATTACAAAACCAGTTTCACTGACATTTGAAAAAGTCAAGAGTTATATAGGCGACACAAAAAATGCAATTGCAGGAATTACCGTTAACGGAAATAACGGCCAAGTTCAAAATGGTTTTTCAATTTCATCAGAAGGCTTAAACTATTACGGAGTAAAAGACAACAGCAATAATGTTTCTGTTCTGTGCTTTTACGGAGCGGACACAGACAAAGATTTAGTAAAATCAATTAACAAAGTTTCAAAGTTGTTAGCGACAGAAAATCTTTATTTGGTTGACTGGATACACAGAAAAGTTGTAGATGAAAAAAACATTAAGGACTTTTTCAAATTGAACGAGCCTAAGTGAAATTAACGGTAGCCAACATTGGTATTGCCAATATTGGGGCTGGACATTGGAGCAATCAGCAGAGGTAATTCTGTTGTACTGTGGTTCAGGGCTCCACGAATAAAGGCCAGCTTTAGTTCTTAATATTTAACTTTATCAAAAAGCCAGGCAGCAGGTTCGGGCGGACGAATATAAAATTCCCCACCATCGGCAATACCTACTCGTTATACGTCACCCTAAACGACATCCTACAAACATTTAAGCATCCATGACTTTGCCGACACTGCCCACGCTATTTTTAGCACATTGCAAGGCACACAAAACCCTGACACAAAGCCAACCTTGCAAAGAGCTAAAAATGCCAACGCACAGCCCACCCACCCACGCTGACGAATATCTATCATCATTTGTTCGACACTTCGTCAATATAGCTTTACTGGACACCAATGCCCACCCAACACCCCAAGAGCTATAGTTGAGAATTTGAACGTAACTTTCCACTCAAACAGGGATTAAAAAACTACCTTAGCGACTCAAAAAAATGGAATTGTCTGAATAAATAATTATGGCGAAAGAAAAAGATTTATTACAAGAAATTGATAAGCTACAAAAGCAACTGGAAATAGCCAATAATAGAGTTAAGACCGCCAATTATGGCGTAGTGTGGATGGATGTGCCGGAGGCATTTGAAAATGAGACAGAAGGTCAACTACCAGTATTAGCGGAAATAAAGGAAAAAGGAATACAAACTAAGGATTCAAAACCAACACATATTTTAATCGAAGGAGACAATTATCATTCGCTGACTTGTCTTAACTATACTCACAAAGAAAAGATTGACCTTATTTATATTGACCCTCCGTATAATACCGGCTCGGACGGTTTCCGTTACAAAGACAAAAGAATTGTAGATAAATTCCCTGACGGCACTGATGTACCAAAAGACCATCCCTTAAGACATAGCTATTGGCTTTCTTTTATAAGTAAAAGACTCGAGTTGGCTCATAACCTACTCAAAGATGAGGGAGTAATTTTTATTTCAATCAACGAGGAAGAATATTCACAACTAAAGTTATTATGCGATAGAATTTTCCTACCCTCAAATTATCTTGCCTCATTTACAGTAAAAGTTAGACACGAAGACCGGATATTAAAAGGCGATAAAGATTTTCATGAAACAACAGAGCAACTTCTGATGTACCGCAAATCTTCAAAGTATAAAACTATTAAACGACTTCTAGACAATACTTCAATTTCAGAATATGTATATGAAATAGAGGAATTGAATGAAAACCCAAGAGAAGTAAAAATGGGAAACAAAACAGTTAAAATTTTTGAGCCCAATGAATATAAAATTGTCAAAAAAGAAGCAGCCATAGGCAGATTAAAAAAAATAAATATTCGAGGTTCAATAAAAGAAGGAAATAGTTCGGGGCGCTTTTATATGGCACACATAGACCCGTTAAAAGAAAATTTAAAAGTTCTGTACAAAGTCCCGGATATGGGAAGTGATGAAATACCCTACAGGTATTTTTTATCTCCTACCTCTCCAACAAAACTAAATGGGGATTACTTTCAAGGAATACCAATGAATAAGTCCGACATAAAAGAAGTTCCTTTTCCAAACTTTTTGGACTTTGAAGAATCATTTAATAATGTAGGTTATGAAGGGGCTATATCATTTAGAAACGGGAAAAAACCTGTTGATTTTATAAAGTTCATATTAAATATGGGTTGCTTAAATAAAAACGCAATCATTCTGGATTTCTTTGCTGGCAGTGGCTCAACAGGGCAAGCTGTAATGGAACAAAACAGCATTGACGGCGGAAACAGACAAGTGATTTTATGTACAAACAATGAAAATAATATTGCTAATGAAGTAACCTATCCGAGAATTAAAAATGTGATTGAAGGCTACAAGCAAACGAAAAATCAAAAAGAAATTTTATTTGAACTTGGATTAAATGTAAATAACCTTAAAAGCAATAGTTCAATATTAGAAGCAATCGATAAATACACTTCAGAGGATTTTAAAAACCGCTACGATGAAATAAAAGAAGAAGTGCGAAAAGATAAATTTCTAATCTCGGGAATTATTAAAAAAGAAAGTGAAGTCAAGGGATTTGGTAATTCATTGAAGTATTACAAAACTGATTTTGTCGGACAAAATAATATCTTATCGGCAACAGACGAAGACAAGTCTTTATTAGCATTCAAAGCAGGTTACCTCCTTGCTATCGCAGAAAACACATTGATAGAAATTGAGCAAACAAACTATTTTCAAATATTTGCTGACTCAAATAAAGTAACGGCAGTTTACTTCAAAGAGGAACTAACCGAAATGGAAAATTTCATTAATAAAGTTGAAGAAATTAAAATCCCTGTTTCACTATATTTATTTAGTTGGGGCAACAGAAGTGAGTTTGAAACAATGTTCGAACATATTGCGAATGTGACCGTAAAGACAATACCCCAACCCATTTTAGAGATTTATAAAAAGATTTACAACCTTCTAAATATATGAGCAAGTTTAGCACCCTCACATTTCAGAAAGAAGCAATAGACAAACTCACTGGAAGTTTCTTAAAACTTTGGCAACAAAGAGAGAACCAACGAAACTTAGTTTTCAAATCACCAACGGGAAGTGGAAAAACTTTTATGGTTTCAAACTTTGTTCATAACCTTAACGGATTACCAAATTGGGATTATGACAAAGCAATCATTTGGATAACTTTTAGCGACGTACTTGCAATGCAGAGCAAGGATAAATTCAAAGAATATTTTAACACCAATCTTGAGAACAATCTTTTGACAGTTGAGGATTTCAAACAAGGTAAACTGTACAAAAACGATATTCTATTTATCAATTGGCAAAAGCTAGTTTCTAAATCAGCCGAAAATAGGATTGTCAGAAGACCCGAAGACGAAAACTTCCGAAAAGAGCAAGGATACTATTTTGAAGATATCATTGAAAATACGAGAAATGAAAATCGTGAAATTATCTTAATCGTTGACGAAAGTCATACACACTTATCAGATTTGGCTCAAAAAAGTGTCGTTGATATTATAAACCCTAAAATAATACTTAGTGTTTCGGCAACTCCAAAATATATACCTAACAGAGATGAAGAAGACGAAGGCAAAGCGGCTTATGTTCGTGTATTAAGAGATGATGTTGTGGCAGCAGGACTTATTAAGGATAAAATTGTAGTTCAAACAGACGAGGACCTACATAAATTTCAAAACAGAGATTTAGATGAGTTAATGATAGACCTTGCAATTGAAAGAAAATTGCAGGTAGAAAGCGAGTTTTTGAAACTGAATAAAAAAATAAATCCTCTTGTTCTAATTCAACTGCCGAATGATGATAGCAAGTTAAAAGATTCAGGACAAAAAACTAAAGAAGAAATTGTAATTGATTATTTAAGAAAGAAAAAGATTGATATAGAAAGAAAGGTGGCATTGTGGTTTGATGGGAAGCAAAAGAATATGGAGTTTATTACACACAATGAAAGTGACATTGACTTTATGCTTTTCAAACAGGCTGCAGGTACTGGTTGGGATTGTCCAAGAGCACATATTTTAGTAATGTATAGAGAGATAAATTCGGCAACATTTTTCACTCAAACCATTGGAAGGATTTTAAGAATGGCAGAACCAAATAGTAAAGAAGATTTCAAAGACTCAACAATATTAAGAACGGGGTTCTTGTTTACTAATTATAGAAGAAACGAAGTAAATGTACCCGACCAGTCAAATAGCAATAAGCCTTATGTCTTTACTTCAAAAAGGAAAACTGGTATATCAAATATTGAAAACCTCTATTCAGACTTTGTTTCACGAGCAGATTATGGCGATTTAGGAAACGCAATTAAGTTTCAAATGAGTTTTTTAAAATCGTTAGACAAATATTTTGGCATCGAAGAAAATGAACTTGTTGCAGTAACAAGACCAAAAATTGAAGCTAATGGAATTGACATACAACCAAAATTGACAAACAAGCTAATCGTAGATGCTGAATTTTCGGACTACGATAAATTAAGTTTAGACTTTGCAAAGCAAGGTAGAGATGAAGATTATGAAATGTCAAGAAATGATGTTGAAAAACTATTTAATTTTTGGTGTTACAGACTGTTATCTGAACAAACAGATATAGAAGCCAAAATATCAAATATTTCTCGTTCATGGTCTCCCTTGAAATCAGCATTGAGGGTTTGGTTTAAACGAAGCCTTGACATAGACAGCAACTATTATTACAGGGTTTTCATTTTTGACATTCACAAAGAACAAGCAAGTGTTTTTAGACCTGCAATTACAAAAGCTTTAAAAGAATATTATCCAATCAAAAAGGAATATATTGAGAGCAAGAAAATTGAAATTGAAAACAGAGAAGCACCACTTTTTGAAATTAAAGACGAATATAGTTTTACCGAAGATTTTTCAACATTGAAAGAAAGCGAAGGCACTTCTGAATTAAGTGTTATTCAACCTTTCTACATTAGAAAAGATTATACAGGGCGAGAGAATGAAATTAAGTTTATCAAATATTTAGAGCAAAAGAAATTTGCTTTGGAATGGTGGTTTAAAAACGGAGAGGGTAGCAAAGAATTTTATTGCTTAAAATATTTCAACACAGCCACAAAAGAAGATGCACTTTTTTATCCCGACTGGATTTTGAAATTCAAAGATGGAAGAATTGGACTGTTTGATACAAAGAGTGGTTTCACTGCACAAAATCCAGAAGGTAGAGCAGAAGGATTAACAAACAAATTAAATGAACTAAATGACAAAGGAGGAAATTATGTTGGTGGTTTGGTAGTCTTAGAAAATAATCAATGGTACTATTTCACAGATAGCAAATATTTAATGGAACCCGTAATGAATAAAGTGGAAGAACCTGCAGCAGTGTATAAAACAAAATTCAATTTTGAATATACTCCAGGAAAATTGAATTCCAACTGGAGAGAATTTAACGACTTGTTTAAATAATTAATACATTCACAACTAAAAAAACAACTATGGCTTTATCAGAAAATCAACTTGTTGTCCCAGCATTATTAGCAATGCTTGACGAACCAAATGGAGAAATCCAAACATCAGACCTCATTGACAAAATAAGCAGTCAGTTTG
>QZWR01000518.1:0-10458 GCA_004114325.1 Zoophagus insidians | reverse complement strand
CCTCTTGTTAAATATCATGACCATCCTAATATCCTGTTAAAAAATTAGGTAGAGCGTATCCCATTTGCTGCTCTCTCGATGCTCTCTGTTTCCACTGTGATGAATTTGTACTATGATTATTTCATATATTTGCCAGATTGCTGGATAAGCTTGGCAACTAATCCTGTCCACCCCGTTTGGTGACTTGCACCAAGGCCGGCACCATTATCCCCATGAAAGTATTCGTAAAAAAGAATCATGTTCCGCCAATTCGGATCATCTTTGAATTTGGAATCGCCTCCAAAAACTGGACGTTTGCCATTCTCATCTTCACCAAATATCTTCATGAGCCTCATAGATAACTCCTGAGCAACCTCATCCAAAGTCATTAGATTTCCGGAATTAGTAGGAAATTCTACTTTCAAATCGTCGCCATAATAGTGGTGGAATTTTTGCAGCGATTCTATGATCAAATAATTGATCGGCAACCAGATGGGGCCGCGCCAGTTTGAATTTCCGCCGAATAGACCTGAATCAGCTTCTGCTGGCTGATAGCTTATTGAAAAAACATTGCCGCCTAATTTTATTGAGACAGGATGATCCTTATAGCGCTTAGAAAGTGACCTGATACCATACTCTGAAAGGAATTCATTTTCATCGAGCATGTATTTAAGAACACGCACCAATTTTTCGCGATTGAGAATAGCCATAATATGACGTTCTCCAACTCCAGGAGTAAACATACACGCCATATGCTCTTTATAGTCTATTCGCTTATGGATAAACCATTTCATACGCCTTGAGAAAACATCCATGGGTTCCAGATCTGCATCTTCCAAAGTTTCCACAGCAAAGAGAGGCAAAAGACCTACAAGCGAACGTACTTTCAGGGGGATGATTTGATCCGGCAATTGCAAGATATCATAGAAAAATCCATCTTTTTCATCCCATAAGGAGACTCCTTTGTCCCCCAGATCCACCATGGCATAGGCGATACGCAAATAATGCTCAAAAAACTTGGTGGCGGTATCCTGATAAATTGGATCATTTTTGGATAATTCCAAAGCGATCTTCATCATAATAATACTGTAAAATGCCATCCATGCTGTACCGTCAGATTGTTCAATGTGACCGCCATTAGGCAAAGGGGCGCTACGATCGAACAGGCTGATATTGTCTAAACCCAGAAAACCGCCTTGGAAAACATTATGGCCATCAGGGTCTTTTCGATTCACCCACCACGTAAAATTGAGCATTAACTTGTGAAAAGCGCCTTTTAGAAATTCTGTATCAAACACACCTGTGGTAGCCCCATCAATTTTATAGACGCGCCATAACGCCCACACAAGCACAGGTGGATTAACATCACTAAAATCCCATTCGTAGGCCGGCAGCTGTCCATTAGGATGCATGTACCACTCTCGCGTCATTAAAATGACCTGACGCTTGGCAAAATCGGCATCAAGAATTGCCAAAGGAATTACATGAAAAGCCAAGTCCCAGCTTGCATACCAGGGGTATTCCCACTTATCAGGCATAGAAATGATGTCAAAGTTTACAAGATGTTCCCAATCGGTATTTCGTATGCCATAATAGGGTCGCACATATTTTTTTACTCCTCTGTCTTCCTTAAGCCAATGTTCGACATCGAAATAATAAAGCTGCTTCGACCAAAGCATGCCCGCAAAAGCCTGTCGCTGAATCAATCTGACATCATCAGAAATATCTTGCGGCTGAAGTTCGCGATAAAAATCATCAGCCTCTTCAATACGCGCAGCAAAAATCGAATCGAAATCATAGAAAGGCTGGCTGTGTGCATTATGTGTCAGCCGTAAACGAAGCGTCATGGTCTCTCCGGGGGGGACCATATATTCATAATGACCTGCAGCTTTGGTCCCTGTCATTTTTGGATTAACTGCTTTTGATTCCCCATTGATGACATATCTATGAAAAGCATCTTTTACATACGGAGAAGCGTTTGGAGTTTTATACAGACGTTCGTTATTGGTTTCATTTTCAGTAAATAGAAGTTCGGCACTTTCATCAAAATAGAGATAATACTCCCCTGTTCCATGATGTGAGGCCATAATTGTCGGACTATTACCCTGGCTATCAATTTTACGCATGACAGGCTTTACCGGCACATCATCCATCGGACCTTCCGGATAACCCCAACTCCAGGTATTTCGAAACCATAAGGTGGGAAGAATGTGACAGGGAGCACTATTTTTAGATCTGTTGACGGCAGAGATTTTGATCAAAATGTCATCTTCAGCGCCTTTTGCGTACTCAATAAAGACATCAAAATATTCATCTGAATTAAAAATGCCGGTGTCGAGAAGTTCATATTCATAATCCTTGAAGCTTCGGCGTTTGTTTTCTGCGACAAGATCATCATAAGGAAATTCATTCTGAGGATACTTATAAAGCATCTTCATGTAGCTGTGTGTAGGAATGTTGTCTAAGTAAAAATAGTATTCCTTAACATCTTCACCGTGGTTGCCTTCATTTCCGGCGAGGCCGAAAAGTCTCTCCTTTAAGATTGGGTCTTTGCCATTCCAAAGAGCGACAGAAAAACAAAGATACTGGTTTCGATCGCTGATTCCACCAAGGCCATCTTCATTCCAACGGTAGACTCTACTACGGGCATCATCATGGGGGAAAAAATCCCAGGGATTTCCCACTCGACTATAATCTTCTCGTACAGTTCCCCAAGCACGGTCGCTTAAGTAAGGCCCCCATAATTTCCAGTTGGCCTCCTTCCGATTATGCGCATTTAATCTGCTTTGCTCTTCACTCAAATTACTGTTGTTCATGATGACTACCTCTGCCACCGATTAAGCCACGATTCACCCAGATAGTCAAATATTTATTTATGTTTGCTAAGGCCCGGAGGGCAGACATGTGTAAGCCCATAGTGAGTGCAGCCCCGGATGGGGCAAACGAGCTATGGGATATGCAACAAGTAATTTGAGTCCCGGAGGGCGCGACACAATCGGACGTTTTGCAAAACGTAGCTTGGCATTCCGATGCCGAGTGGGACGTCCCAATTAAAACGTTTTGGCTCTCGATTAGACTTTTAAGACTATGCTACCAAAACTTATTTGCATAGTGTTTTAATTGGGACGTCTCACTCGGCATCGAAATGCCAAGCTACGTCTTGGGCAATCCTCTTTTGCCAAGGATAAAAGCTCCTAACGCGTAATTCAGGCAAAAATAGCTTAGCTTTTTTTTAGGGTAAACAAAACGGCGTTGAGAAAGTGGTCGGAAGCTGTTTTACGTTCAGCTAAACGTCGGTTATATACCTCCGGCATCTTATAGGGGTCCACGATATTCCCCTCTTCATTATAGACACCGGCGTCTCGAGTGCTAAATATGATATCCATATTCTTTAGAAAAACATGGTCCAAGGCATTGGGTTCGACAGAAACTATTCCGCCATTCTCTTCCAGTAAGGCTTTAAAACTGTCCAGCACATGACCCAAAAATGTTGAATAGGCAATCGAAGATGAACAATAAAAAGGCCCATCACGATAATCTTTACATCCTATAAATGGGCCATTTTTCTTCAGATCCTGGATATATTCGTTCCCACCATTACCTTCAAAAGCATTTAAATCTCCGCCACAAATAAAAGGAAGATGATCTTTCCCCACAAACTCTTCGACAAATTGAGAAGTACTCTGAACATTCCTTTCATAGAGATTTTCTTTTACAAGATAATCTGTATGGATTGTAAATATGGCAAAATGCTGCTGTTCCTTTTCATGAACAACTTCAACGCCCAGAATTCTACGCAATGAACCTGAAACACTTGGAAGGGGTGCATGCTCGATACGCACAACGTGTAATTCAGGGGACAATGCAAGGGTCGCTGTAAAGCTAAGAAATTCCCCTAATATCTTTTCATTGCCCGAGTTCCTGGTTTCATCCCCCGTGGTGGTATTGTATGAAATCCAATTCAGGTCCGGAAATTCTCTTTTCAGATCTTCAAGCGACTGAGGAGTCACCTCTTGAAGTGCTAAGAAATAAGGCGCATTGGGAGCTAAATCAGCGACTTTTTGGATTGTTTGCTTTAAGGAGGTCAATCGATGATCCCAGCGATTGCTTTCTGGAAGATTGAGCTTTTTCCCTCTTTGAATCGCTGCTTCCAATAGCAAATAGAGACTCTTTTGATCCTGATGATCTAAATAGTTCTTTTTGCAATGCTCAAGCTCTATCTGCGGAGTTTGATAACAGTTCGTCAATGCCTGAAGTAAGATGCTATAGCGCTCTTTTATCAGGTGACGATCTTCGTTTTGCATCCTCTGACGCACAATTTCTGCTTTCTTCAAATATATCGGGAAGACATCACTTTTCAAATTTTCTAGCGCTAACTCAAAAGCATCACTTAAAAATATCCCTTTCTGAATGAGCTGCATCACTTGCTCGGCAAACAATCCCTCTAAAACTGTGATTGGAGTTCTGCCTAAAAAGAAGGGAGCTGTTCTGGAAAATTTTTCATCAAGATAAGGGAAATCTCCATCAGGAATCCGCAGCCAAGAGCTTAAGATATTTTGCTCATCAATCTGAAGTTCCTCGGGATACAGGACATTATAATAAAGCCCCAATATTCCTTCGGTCCCCTTATAAATCGGAGGATTCGACTCAATAAATTGAAAGTTTCCCGGTTTGATATAACTATCCACTAGTGTTTCCTGATGATCATCTTGATACGGCGAGTCATTCTTAACTGAAATGAGGACATTGGATTTGTTGCTCAATTTTGATGTTTCAGGCATGGGACAACTTTCAAAAATATTGGGTTAAAAACCGATAAAACCAGAACTTTTATTGTAAATCAATCCTTTATGTTAAAATAATGACTTGTCCGTCAGTATATTTCTTTCCACATGCGTTAATTTTCCTTGAAAGTGTTTACGATAAAAAAGGGCAGGCCCCGCTCATTCAATTTGAAAGAGCAAGACCTGACCCTTTATTAAAAAATACCTGAAACTCCCTACACGGACTTAAAAAGAAGGGGAAGAGCTTGTTTGTTCAAGAAAGCCTCACCGTCAGCTAAAAGATTTATTAATCTTTCCACTACACCATTTAAAGAAGCATCCTCGGAAGGCATTTTCCATAAAATTTTGGATGAACCTACCAGCTTAAAGCCCTCAATACAATCTGGATATTGTCTTATGGCTTCGATGTCATCGATAATCCGCGCCCCTAAACCTTCACTTAAATTTTCAGCTGGATACCGCGATTTATAAGAAAGCTGATGACAGGCATCGCCAAGATGGCCCATTTCCAGACCCACTAGACTTGACAGTTCTTTGAGCTCATGCAAAGAAGTGACATTCTTATGCTGGAAAAATTCAATACCATGTAGAACATCCTCTATCGCTTCTTGCATTTGTTGTAAGCTGAAAGAAATCCAGGTTGCAAGTTCCTGAGGTGTCTGTGCGACTTGGATTCTTTGCAAACTTCCTCGCAGCATCGACAGTGAAGAAATCCCCTGTTTCAGATATAAATTAGCAGGGTGATGATTAGGAAATGAAAATTTCTCTAAAAAGACTTTTAACGAGCACTCAACCTCTTTAAACACTTCCAAATCTATATTGACGTTTAATTGAATAGGCACACTTTCTGGTAAAAAGACCTCTAAATCTGGAATTTTCTCTTTTAGAAGTAGATTTTCAACTTGCAGACGCGTCTTTTCAATGATCTCTTTCAAACGCTCGTATAGTCTTTCTTTCGAGAAAAGTGTCCCTTCAGCAAGGTTCACCAGTTCATCCAAAAGAGGAGGGGTAGGCATATTTAGTGTTGAATATGAATCCCAAACGTTCTGTTCAATATAGAAATAACGCGTCCAATGATTCGCTAAATAAAGCTGGTTCACAATATCAGGAAAAGGGGAAGAATTTAGAACCTTAAATGAAGGAGGATACAAAGTCTTATGATAATCTTTTAAGTTGTGAATAAAAAGTGTAGTCTTCTGATTCTCCAAGCAAAAGCGATACGTCTGCTCGAGGCATCTTTGAGCAGAGCTTGCGGTCATATTTAAGATTGTCAATCCCTCTTCAGTCTTAACTGTATCTATCCCCTGTTGGATGGTCATCAGTGCATCCAGATGCCAAAGAGACTGCCTTAAGGAGTTTGTTGGTTGAACATGGCAGAGTTTAAACAATTTTTCGCTAAGACGTTCAAGAGGACTTAATATCTTTTCCGGCCTCACATTATCACCTAGAAAAATGGCCTTGAACTCGCTCTTCTTTAGTCTATTTTTCTCAATTGTTTTCTTTTCAGGTATTTCCTGAGATAAGATCGGTTCTTGCTTGCCTTTCCCGTTTATTTTGATGCGTCGATTTCCAGGTTTAATTGACTGTATACCTAGTAATTCCTGATACACCTTCTCATCATATTGTGAAATAGAAGGGACAGGCAAAAGGGATGGGCACTGATCAACTAAACGAGGGCGTATTCCATCTATTTTAAATTTGTCAATAGCATCATTAGACTTTTGCAAAGATTCCAAGATTCTCTCAAGGCCGATAAAAGGGCTTAGCAAATAACAGTCAATTAGTCGATGGCAATCAAAATGGTTTTCTAGCATAGCGATTAGAGGTAAAACACATTCCTTAGGGCAATAGATTTTCTTATTCTGAACTACCAAGAGGAAATCGACATCCTTCCTAACATCCTTAAGCTCCTTGAGCCTAATTTGTACATTTGGAAAAATTTTTTCCATTTCATATCGATTCTGTTCCAAGGTGCTTGAAATAGATTTAGGGAGATTACCCTCAGCGAACTTCAAATGTGCACAATCATGTAAGAACATTTTGAGAGCATTTAGTTTATCTTCCAAAACTTTACTAGTCGTTGAAAGAGATACTCCAGTAATTTTATTAAAAATATCCTCGGACTGAAGATCCTGATCAAATAGCATATTCTGAATGATGAAGGGAGTTATCCAATTCAAATCTTGAATAAGCTGGCAAACAGTTAAATAAAAAACAGACTCAAGGTGAACTCTTGGTATGTCAGTATAAGTAATACTGACTGGACTAAACAAATTGGGGCGTCTAACTTTTTTTTCAAACAAAGCGACCAAATGCATGTCACCGATATGTACAATGCTGATAATCTGCAACCACAAAGAAACTGTCACATCAAAATCCTTGCCTAACACATCTGCGTCGATTAATCGCGTTTTTATATCTTCAAACAATATTTTAGCCCATTTAGGGTCGTACGTAAAAATCTGAAAGCGCTCTTTAGCAAAGACTATCTTAAATTTTTGCCACTTTTGGTCAATTTCTAAATCTCTTTCGTTCCTTTGATTTTGAAAAAGCTCGATCTGTTCATGGATGTAGGTAAAAAAGAGACCATTCATAGTCATAGGAAGATGCATGGCAGAGACATGATGTGAATCAATGAGTTTTTTAATATATTCAACAGCCTTTGGAGCTATATTTTTTACGAAGTTGTTATACACGACGGACGCTTTGTTCTTCTCTGAATTCAAAACATTTAATATCCAATTTCCTGGGGCATTAGGCCATGGAAAGACAGCATATGGAGAAACAACATCAGAAACTTTCAAATTAATATCATAATTCATAATTTATCCTTAATTAAAACCCAACTCCATTAGATATATTTCATAGAAAAGGAGAATATTTAGGCGAATTTCATAAAAGTTATAACAAGAAATTGTTAAGATTGCATAAAGATCACATCGTTTTTGAAATATCAACTACTTGAAAAATAGTTAAAGCAATAAGCGGCCGTTTTTTGCTGTTAAATATAAAACTCAAGCGTTTTTCTCTTTTACGAATGCTAAAGCTAATTTAATTAAATTGGAGAAAAGGAAGATATATTACAAACAATATCGTTGGAAGGAGCCACAAAAACTAAAGCCTTGCTATTAAGCTGTTTATGTATCATTTACATGATGTCTTACCGGAATTATTTTCTTTAGCAAAATTTTTATCTCCTGTAATTAAATTTAATTATTCCCTCAGATATTTCCCTGGGCAACCCTTTCTGCCTGATCATTGCTAAGTTTCAAAATTTGAGCTGCCTGGTACCTAAGAAGATCACCACTTGAAAGTTTAAAGCCATGAGCTTGAGCCACTGCAGCTACATCATCATAACTTTTTACCGGAAGTAATTGCTCTTGCAAAGCTTGGTCTTCTTTAACCTTAGCCAGAAATAACATCAGTGGAATTTCAGTCATTTTATCTGAAAATCCCCATCGCATAAATTCCATTATCCAAAAACCGGCTCTCTCCAAATATCCATTTCCCGCTCGTCCCCATTGCGCTCCGGTTTTAGCCTTTTTTCCAGCAGCTACAGTTTCCAACTCATCTGCCGGTAAAGACAATACTCTGCCGGCTTGCGCCCGCAATATATCCGCACCTGACACTTTGAACCCAAGTTCTTGAGCAATCACTGCCACATCTGCCAGCTCTTTTGTAACGTATAAACGCTCCTGCAAAGCTTTATCTGCTGTAATTTTCGCGAAAAAATTATTTAATTCCTGTGACATTTTTCTCCTGATTGTCTAAAACGGAATGCTGAGCCAATGATTCTTCAATTTTGGACGTAATTAAACCAATAGCCTGCTCTTCTAACGCCAAATGGTTTGATTTGGCTCTCAAAAAATTGTGCACTCGCACTTGCACTATGAGTTGTTGGGCTCATCTGACAATTTCTCTACAGCCTTTTCTTGGATAACTTGTTCGGCTTTTGGTTTAAGATCTTCCACATTGTCTTCCAAAACAGACGTTTCCTCTCGAGAATCAATGGGTGATTCTTCGATGTTGGAAGAAATTAAAGCATTAGCCTCATTTTGATCTTGCAATAGAAGCATTAGATTTTTATATGTGGTTTCTTTAAATTTATCAATATTTGTAGGGTTTGATTTAAAGTATATTTCTGATAGTGAATGAGCTAGCTGATAGTTTTTTATTTTCATGAGATATTCAACTGAAAGTTCAAGAAGTTGAGAATCACTTTGGTGAAATAGATTTAATTCATCTTTAATAGCGACTTTAAAGGCTTCTAACAGGCAATTTTGAAAAATTTCATTTTTGTTGCCTGTTGCGTGGGTCTGTAAAAATGCCTTCAAACGTGGGGCTGATTCAATTGAAAATGTTTCTTCTCGGTAAGATCTTTTTTGAATTTTATCTATTTGTTGTTGAGTAATATTTTTGGAGGAAGCTTGAATTCGACCTGACTGATAGATTAAAAAAGCACTTAAATGTTTTTTTACATTTTCTTGGCTGGATGCAGTTATTTCAGAATTAAAAAGGCTATCTAATACTGAATCAAATTTTCCGTTGACACTCTGAACTTCTGCCACAATCTTACTGCATAACTTCTTCAATTTGTCAGAGGCATTGGTTGGAACATTGAGACATGTGATGGCGATCAATAGGGTCCTTGAGTCTCTAAGTCTATGTATCCACGTGTGATGTTCGAGGTGACTTAGTTCTGTGAAGGCATTTTCAAGTAGTATCGAGAAATCATCTGTTTCACAAAGGGGACCACAACTTTCTATTTCATGCCTTATGAAACCCACGAGAATATCGACCATAATTATATGTTGGGGGCCAAGCATTCGCACATCTCTGTTATGCAAATAATTAACAATTGTCTGGCAATCTTTTGTTGTGAGACAATCTTCTCCTTTAGCATCTAAATAGTTTTTATATTTGTTATTGAAATTTTGGCATAACGCAAATTCAATTTCTTCATTATTAACGATTTGGTTAACTATTCTGTTGCGCAAACCCAAAATTCCCATCCTAGAATCCGGTATAGCAATACAAGTTTTTATTAAATCAAGAGCGCATTCTTCATCAATTTTGAAAAGTTGTGTAATCAAATCATAAGGTAAACAGTAGAGCGTACTTCCATAAAAACGTAAACCAAAAATTTGTCCTGCAGCAACATCGCTTGATGTTGTCACAAAGTTTTGTAAAGAAGTCACAAAAGATCGAACTGTGGATTGTTGTTCTGAGTTAAGAGGATGTTGCAACTTTGATAGCTGGGAAAGAGTTTCTGTATATGCTTCAACAATCTCCATTTTATCTTCTGGTGTAAGATAAACCCCCTTTATCTGTTTAGAATCTTTTGGAGTGGATTGCTGTAGGGTTAAACGATTATGCGCCACCGCGTGCACACTAGTTTCAGCTACCTGACCATTTTTTGCCCCTTGAGATAATCCCACATTTTGTTTAATTGCCTGGGTAGTATCTGTAGAATTTATTTGAACACTAGGTAATTGCACTTGCATCTTAAAGTTCCTTTACTTATATGTAAAATTTTTTTGCTAAAATATAATCTAAATTATAGCTATAACTACTAAATCTAATTGAATTTTGAACGGCGTATCTTGAGGCCTTGTCAAAAAATTTAAGTACGTAATATTACATAAACATGAATTACAAATCAATAAAAAGATTTAAAATATATTAAAAAAAACCT
>QZWR01000517.1:0-10491 GCA_004114325.1 Zoophagus insidians | reverse complement strand
TTAAATAAATAAATAAATATTAATCATTGCATTGATGACCATGAAATTATTTCCTCACAAAGCCATGGCATATTTTTGGAATTTTGCAAACTCAAGGTATATTTTTGGAATTTTGAAACTCGGAAGGTATATTTTTGAGACTATCCCATAAATATACTAAAATGAGCCCACCCAACTCCGTTTTGGTGTTGGTTAAGAGCCCATGGTCAAAATCAACAAAGTCTGAGAATTAAACAAATTCAGAAAAAATAAAACGATTTTAATTGCCCAAAAAGTTGATCACAATTCTGCTAAGAATTCAATGACGGGCTGCAAAGAGATTAAAGGTGGCAGCAAGGAGGGCTGAACATTCAAAAGGAATGAAGGTAGCTATTGAGAAGTGTGGTAATGACTAGTTGGAAGTTTCACTAGGACCACCACCTCTTTCTGTCCATATTCTTTTTTATCTTCACAGCCTATTAAATAAAGGCATATTTAAAGGGAATACCATTTCTTTTAAATCTTCCAACTCCGTAGTCTTTCGATTATTCTCTAATTTCAGCATTTCAATGCATTCTCTGGCTTTTTCCAGCTCCAGCTTCAGCCTAAAAGTACTCTGCGTCCCAAAATCGTCATCCTCAACATATCTCTCTGTGTATCCTATTAGATCCTGCTAATTTATCCATTTATTGAAGAAATATACCGTCTGGGTCAGACATTGTAATTGCAGTTATTTCTGAAGAGTCATCAGACACATTACGGAATACCACATGCAACTTTTGTTGTTTAATTCGGCCTTCCTTTGCCAATTTGGACCAGAGACTTGATGATGGGAGAATCTCAGGGTCAAGTCGGAAGCTTTCAATCATAAATTTATCCTTGCTCTCGGCCAGCAATTCCACTATGCATTGTTAAATATTTTTAATCACGTTTGCTTACATTTTAGCACAACAGAACTGTGCGGTTGTATCCTTCCACTACTGGGTTTGGAATAGTATAGTCTGGGTGAAGTGGTCTTGACCTTGAATGCCACAGGATAGTCATGGTTGTTTCTCAAAACCAAGGTTTCTTCATTACAATGCTGAAAAGGATCTTTAACCCCACGGTTTTAGCTTCTAAGGTGAGGGAGTTACTGGTAAACTTTATGACATTGCTGGGACTTAGTTCCAATGACATGTTCTGGGTGAAGTAATTTCTTAGAAGAATTGCAAGGAATGACTCATGTTATCATAAGACTGTCTTTTTCCATCATCCTTTACATAATGGGGACCTTCAGCGCATTTAGATTACTTGAAAAAAAGTGAAATTTTATTGGGATTTTTAAATATATATATATATATATATTCCTCAAGGCAAGAAAGGAGATTAAGCATCTTCCAACAACAAGGAAACAATTTCTCTGGGCTTGAAATCCACCGTCTTGAATCCTTCGGTAGTAGTACTGGATTGTCCAGAAATCACCACTTTTTGGATCTAATACCGTAAGAAAAATCAACATAAATAAGTAAAAAAATACTTCATCTTTTTGTTTGGCCCGATGTAGAATTCTTTCTTCAATCGTGCCCTTGGTAATTAGTCGGTAAACAGTTACTTGTTTCGTTTGTCCTAACCGATGAGCACGATCCATAGCCTATATCATAACCAAGTAAGTAAGTAGGAAAGTGAAGTAAAGAATATACTTGTTGATCTACTGTTGGATTCTGGTTAGTGGTTGGTGGAGATTAGTTAAAGAATGCGTAAAATAATGTCCTTACCCAATCGCTATCATAAAAGATGACAGTATCAGCAGCAGTAAGATTAATGCCTAATCCTCCAGCTCGAGTACTGAGCAAAAACACAAATATGTCTGATCTTGTCTGCCAATCTGAAACCATATCCCTTCGATCACTCAGAGTGGAACTTCCATCAAGGCGAAGATAGGTAAATCGTCGAAAGGTCAAGTATTCCTAACTCGTTTAGCCCTTAATTAAAGGAAAAATAAACCTCCATTAAATCAATCATCTTGGTCATCTGGAAATATATCAAAACGCGATGACCACCAGCTTTGAGTTCACTCAAAAGTTGATCCAACCGAGTAAGTTTTCCAGAGTCCAACACAAGATTATGTACCGCTGATTCCTCATGATTAGCCCATTAATGAAAGGAGGGGAAGATACGTGGTAGGTGAATAAAAGGAAGGCCAGTTCGATGCCAAGTTTTCAACGGAACCAAGAGCTCAGTCTCATCCACCGTTATATTATTCTTGGATTTATAAATCAATGGGAATAGCGTGGTCTTTAGCCTTCGGTCCAGAATATTATCTTCAATCCAGTAAGGAAAGGCAGAATCGTCACATAATAAGTTTACTGGTGGCGCGGTACACTAAACTGAAGCTCAAGTCAAAAATCAAGCAAGAAATACCGGCTCTATAAACATTGCAGGGATTAAGAGGATATAGTTCAAAAACTGTTGCGCAAAATTGATTCCTAACAAGTTTTGTCCAGATTCCAATAACAATAATCGTGATATCAATTGAATTCCACTAAGCTTGGTTGAATTTTCCTGCTCCAAATGACGATAAAGTGACATTTGCATCAAGTCATTAGAATTTTCAAGATCTTTATACTTGAATCGTTGGTCCAGGCTCAAGTTCAAGCAAGATAACACGGTCAAATAAGGCAAGAAGTTGTGATTGGTAAATGAACGCGCTAACATTCGATGTACCAATGCATGTTTGTTAGCATTAAATTTATCAAAACTTGGTATAACTACGGAAAAGAAAAAGAGCAATCCATCAATATAAAAAAAGAAAGCAACTACCATATTCCAAAAATAACAAACGAGGAACACGCAGGTCAATCAAACTCCGAGTAGAATAAGAAAAGGCCAAATCATTGGATTCACGAGCAATAGAACTGGTAGTTCCAAATTGACAAAAGGTAAACGGAGCAATCACTTCGGCTCGTTCAAATAATTCTGGATGATTGCAAACTTTACGGAATTGCATTACCAAGTTCATTAAACTGTCCATGTTTTCAGAGTCCGATAATGATGAAGCCTTTTGAAGCAATTCTTTCAACGAGATCTTCGCTCTTAAGGCTTGATACATTTGTCGTTGGCGCGCGGAAAGTTCACAAAACACCTCTATTTCAATCTACCCAGAATTGCCCAAAATTCAGACCTAAGATGTATGTAGAGTTTTACCTTTTCTCCAAGTTCATGTTGGACGTGACGCTTAACGCGACGCAACATAAACGGTTTCAAAATCATATGAAGTCGACGCAATTGATGCTCGTTAAGGGTGGTTTTGTTTTCAGCATGACTTTCAATGTCCTTACTAAACCACTCGCTAAACTCATCATGAGAATCAAACAGGGTAGGCATGATAAAATGTAACAAGGCCCATAATTCTTAAAAGAGGGTTAAACTTTCGGTTAAGTGATACCTTGCATGCTATTTTGAATAGGGGTTCCGGTAAGCAATACACGATTTCGACAATTAAAATTAAGCAAAATTTTCCAACGAGCACTGTTCGCGATTATTAAGTTTGAGGAACAGGGTTAAAGGGACAAACCTGCTAGAACTCTTGATGGCCTGTGCTTCATCCAACACCATGTACTGCCATTTAACACGTTGAAAATATTTCTCATCAGCAACAATCTAATTTTTAACCAACGAGTTAAAGGGAGGCGAGAGAAGATACCAATTGATAACTAGTGACTAGTACATGAAAAGGAGTCTCTTTTGTATACAACTTGCTCCAAGATTTTCTTAAAATTTGACGATCCTTTACATTTCCCCAGTATGGAAGAACTTTCAATTGAGGAACAAATCTGGCCATTTCTTGTTGCCAATTGTGCAACGTAGACGCTGGAGCTATAATAAGAAATGGACCCCAAATGTTGTGATTCTTGATGGTGATGCAAGAGAAAAGGTTTAATAGGTAGAGAATTAAGATACCTCTGCTAAATGCGCCATTAAAGCTATAGCTTGTACAGTCTAACGTTTCACAATCATTAACAATATTAAAAAAAGAACCTTTCCAAGTCCCATTTCATCGGCGAGAATACCATTGATTCCTTGCTCGTAAAGATTAACCAACCAGTTTAATCCCTTTGCTTGATAATTCTTTAATTGACACATCAACATTTTTGGCTGAGTAACTTCCATTGCTCCCATAGTGGAAGGATTTTGAAAATTCAACTGTTCAACTAGGAGGGGTGTTAGTAATCTACATAATACGGGGGTGAAAGTACAATCCATCATTTTTATGCCAGTTTTTTCGTTCAAAGCTTCATCAAATTTTCTAGTCTTTTCTAATTGTCGCTGTAAAGCCGCTTGAGCATCGATTTGAGCACGAAGTTTCAAGGTTTCATCATCATCTAGCCCCAAAACAAGTCAGAACTCACTCCGCTATAGAAGCAAACCATTGTCAAAATCAACATAATCCAAATTTGAGGAAGCATCAACGTTAATTAACTCAGTAGAAGCTGTTTCCAGAACCTTTTCACCACCTATTTTATTTTCAAGTTCAGGATCAAGTGAGTCAAATATAAAGAAAAACCATTCAAATTTCCTTCCAACTTTCGACCGATAAAATGGCTGTAAAGTTCCGTTTGAGTGATCAAGAAATTGAGCTTTCTTGCTTGACGCCTGGCTTCTCGCTCTTCTTCCTCCTGTCTCAACTTTTCCAAAGCGGCCTTTTCAGCCTTTCTACGTTGTTCCCTTTCTTCCTTTTCATTGCGCTTCCAAAACATCAACATCTGCGCAGGAATTATTAGGTTTAGTTGTGGGGAGGAGAGGAGTACTTCTCGCATGGCTCGCTTAGCACGCACAGGGATATCTCTAAACGCTCTGGTTTTGTAAGCAGTTCTTCTTGCTTCTCGTTGGCAAGCAGTACTGATTTTCTTCAAATTACTGATTTTGGTGGTCATTGCTTGAGTGTAGATTTTATGTGCCTTTAATGTTTTCATTACAGCTTTAAAGGTAAACAAGAAAGTGACTTACCCTGGGAATGTGTTCTCGGGCTATTTCTTGCCATAGTTGGTTACGATAAAGCATGAAAGCTTCATTCTCCTTGTCTAATTCTTCTCCCTACTCACCATTCATTCACCATGAAGTGAGTAGAAAAGAAGGATTACTAAGAGTTGCTTCTTTCTCTTTCGCTTTTTTTGCTTCTCCTGATCAGCCAGTTCTCGCAAATACCGACGTTTCTTTCCATACTGACGATCATAACGCATTAGAAATTGATAATGCAAACGAATTCGCTTAAACTGAGAAGGTGAATAACTGGGTATATGAAGAGAGAGTACTTCAACTTGTTGCTCATAATTTTCAAATAGTTCCTGGTGCCTCTTCTCTCGCTGTTCGGTGTAGCCGGTCAAGAAATCCTCAATCAAAGGAGCCAAGTGAGGGATCAGCTCGATGGTGGGAGAGAGTTCCACTCCGTTGTTCATTTTCTTGACACAAAAAGTTGGGGTCAGGTGACATTTATTTAACTTAAACTACAGGCTTTACCAAGCTTACCACCTCTGGCCATCTTTCCCACATTAATTCGAACAGTTCATTTTCCATTCTTTGCACGCAGCGAATTTCCTCAGACATGACTACGGCCAAGGAGACCAGTCCAGAATCTATGAGCACAGTCGCTACTGAATGCTGCACCATTCCAATTACCAAGGACACCAGGGTAATGATGGTGATTAGCTGAGTATCTTGTACAAAGGAAAGCTTCCATCGTAGAAACAGCCACGAAGCAATTGCACTGGTCAAACCAACGCTAATCCAAGAAAGCTTGATGAAGTAATTTACCAAAGAAGGCATAATAATTGTGTCCACGCCGTGATCAACAATGCTTTTCCAAGCATCCTTGCTGGCCTTGGAGATGCTCTTGCCGTAGATTGCAATGTGTACCCAGGAAAACCAGTTTACCCGAGATAAAAGCCAATCTTTGCATCCACAACATCCTCCGTGTCTTTGTCCTTGAGGATCAATGTAACCGCCGTCATGCCAGCCCAGGGTAAGATGAATGAGGGGGATAAATAGAGAGCCCAGACATACTGAACCGAATCCATAAGTTAGGGAGAAGCGAAGAGAGCCCCAGGGAACTTTATTATCAACTTTTACCGTATCTGATTCTGATAATAAAAAATAAGCACAAAATACTCGGCTATTAGTGAGAAACAAGATATTCTTAATCACCTAATTCCCCCACTCATCATTAATATGCACAACATGTGTGAAAAAATACCAGAAACGTCCAAATGTACACCAAAAATACTACAACAGCACCAGGATAAACTCTTATGGACAGCATAGCAACCACCTAATAAAAATTAGCCAACAATTCAACGCTAAGAGACATACTGTCCATATAGTAACCAGAGTGTATATGCCCAAGAGTATGGTGAAAATAAAGGCCATTATTACGACTTTATTATAAACTCGCAAAACCTTGGCAATAATTCCCAATAAATATTTATCAAAGATTAAGCGACTTTTATATCTTAGCAGGATAAGTCCGCCCCAAATAAACAAGGCAGCAGAAATGCCACAATAAATCCAAGCACGTTTACAAGCTGCGAAGATGCAGAGGCCTAAAGTGCTAATGTGAAAATTAAACACTGTACTCCAAAAAACAAGTCTTGGCCATCTATGCCTCACTATCAGTAAATCATGAAGATGAGAAATTACCGAAGAAATAATAACAACGAAATGATGCTGAGAAGGGTGGAAAGTAAAACAACCAGAGAAAAGTTCAAGAATATGCCAAATTGATTAATAATGCCACGATTGTAATGCTTGTCGAAATGATGCTGGAGTTGAGGAGCAGAGCTCGCCGCCAACAACCAAAAGGCCACCTGTCCAAGGAAAAAGAAAAACGCAGCAACGACATTTCGATAGACTGGTCGGACTGGCGTGATTATTGGGACTGTTTCCGGCCCTTCGACTTGTTCTGCAGGAGATTGTGAAGACATGCAAATAAAAATGACTTTTTGAATGTGTGTGTGTGAGTGAGAAGGGGAATTAACAGAGAAGTGGAGAATGAACAGAGAAAAAGGTGAACTGGGTCCCTCTTCCTTTTCCAACAACAAAAATTAATTTTTGATAATGTTTATTACTGTAATAACACGATGAAATACGACCACTACAGACAGCTACTTGTAAATAAACCAAGCTCAGAGAGAGAGTTTGGAGTTAACACTGTACAAAAACAGCTCCTCCTCTCTTTCTTGCTCCTCCTTTAGGCGTCAATCATCCATACGCCCACGCTTACGGGATTCCTCAGCAGCAGCCACAGCAGAAATCATCGATGCGTGACTAATTCCCTTTTCCGCAGCTAAAAATTAAATAAATAAATAAATATTTAATTAATAAAACCTGTTCGTTCCAACTCCTCTGCTCTTTCTCTCCACGCATCTCTCTCTGTCTTTATTCTCTCGACTTCCTGTCTTACTCCTGCCAGTTCTCTGGTAAGTTCATCAATGGCCTGTTCCAAAAGCAGCTTCTCCAACGTCCATTTCTCGAGATTGGCATGTTCTGCTTCTCTGAGATCTTGGATGTATTGCACAGCTCGGGTTAGTATGGATCCTTTGGCCTTCTCACAGCCTGGTATTATACGTGCCAACTCCAGTATTCCTGCATTGATGGTTTCTCTTCGTCTCCTTTCTACTTCTTTGTGGTTTTCTCTCCTTAATTTGTGCCATTCTGGTGTTCCTACTGCTGGCTTGGCTCCTGGTGGTAAGCTACTGCCAGGAACGCCCCCTCCTCCGCCTCCACCTGATCCAACTCCTCCTCCACCTGCTCCTCCTTGCATATTGCTTGCAGTTCCTGGTAGTGATGGGCCACCCACAGTGCCACTAGCTAGAAGGGTGGTGGTGGTGGTGGGATTAGCTGCTGGATGGGAAGAACTGGGCGGTGGGCCAAATGCCGATCGTGGTAACATTTTACTGAGTAATAATCATATCAGCTCAATCCTTAAGAAAAAAACCTACTCTTTTTTTTCTCTTTCAAACTATCAAGGAAAAAAGCTTTTTTCAATTCTCGGGGAAATTCCAAGTAAATGTCGACGAGTTCTAAGAAAAGTCAGTAAGAGTGAGTTCAGCAAAGAGACAAGCAGCAGCAGCAGCAACCACAACAGCGACAGGAGCAGTTCACAACGCATAGCACCAGCAGAGAGAGTTACTCCCAAACGTACAACGCTCTCTCATCTCTTTACAACGCAAGAAAAAGGAGGTAGTCACGACTTTAGAGCTTCTAACCTTTTCGAGAGAAGTCACCTGAGTATCACGAGATAGCCTATGAGTCCTACTACTTTGTAAGGCAGCGAAAGGAATGGTGGTGAACGAAAGAACGTGATATTCATGTGACCTGGGAAAAGGTCGCTCTGGAATATATGCTCGGTTTCAAGTGTAAATTATTTTTTCGCAGTAATTATTTTTTTTCTACGACGTCATTCAACACGTTCTACCACCTCTGTCTACACCAACAGCAGTACCACCACCACTATGCTTTCTCGCTCGTGCTGCGTTGGTAAGATTGGAAAACACATACAAGAAAGTGTGTCTGTGTAGTCCATTAGGGCGACCGTGAAGTGAATAGGTAGGGGAGGAGAGCATATATATTAAACAACAAGAAGAAAAAAAACTTACAGTTAAAGGAATTTTCAAGTTTCTGTCTTTTTCTCACTTCTCATTCTCCTATGGCGACGAATTTGAACTTTGGTCCAGAATGGTAACTCTTACGCTTCAACGACGCTCTCCTTGCAAATCTCACTCCTCTGTAGGATGCGTCGTGGTGTGGCGACTGCTCAGGCGCCAACTCCTAGTAGTAATACTATTGTTTCTCCAAAGCCCCCGCTTGCTACGCATCCTGCTTTCGCTAAAGACGGTGGTGCTACTAATGTCCCTTCGCTAAAGTCGACTGGTGTCACTGCAGCGTCTACTGCTGCCTCTGTAGATGTGGAAAGATCTGGCGCGGTTGAGGACGGGGTTATTGTGGAGACCATAGTTGAAGAGAACATTCAGCTAGATCGACCTAATCCTTATAAATATGATCGAGAAACATTTTTAAGCTACTCTAAGCTGACCTTGGACGAAGGTACCAAGTTGGACACCCCGGAAGGTTTGGATCACGTCTGGAGCGTGGAGGTTTTAACCCCCCTTGCGCACTTGCCTTTGACCGAGCTAGAAGAAAAAGTACCTTTCTTGTATGCGCTAATCTCTCCCTTTTAGCTATTGTCAGGAGGTTCTGTAAACAGTGAGATTACTAAACGCTTGACTGGTGGTGGTGGCGGCGGTGGTCGAGACGGTGGTGGTGGTCGAGGTGATCGTCGTACCAGTCATTCAGGAAGTGGAAATCGTGGTGGTCGAGATGGTGGTGGTGGTGGTGGTCGAAGTAAGTTGCTTTTTTCTTTTACCAACTTTTTACTCTTTCTCGCATAGATCAGAACACCGGATCTCGAGATTTCGAAGAAGGATTCCGTAAATTTATTAATAAAGTCCAAACTACGGATGAACGACCCATATGGGCGTATCCTAACGCAGCAGCGGGTGCTGGTGGTGGAGGAGCTGGTGCCGCTGCTGGAGGCGCTGGAGGACATTTCGACGCTGGAGTATATCGCTATGTAAGCCAATATTCCCACGCTCTTGCTAATCATCTTTGTAGCAACGGAATCCCTCGACTGGAGCTGCTCCTATGTTGGAAGATCCTGCAGATGTGCTTTGGTTTTATCGCGATCCACAGGGCAACATTCAAGGACCGTTTACAGGGGCAGATATGCACGAATGGTACAAGGCCGGATTCTTTACTGCTCAGCTGCTAGTGAAGCGAGAGACAGATCCGGACTTTCAACCTCTCGGAGTTCTGGTGCAAGTTTTGGGCAACGATGAGGAACCGTTTCTTATGCCAGCGCCAGGATTGCGCAGGCAGGGCGCTCCTCCAGCTGGAATGACTGCGGCAGAATACGAGCTGTACTTGGCCAGTCAGGGTGGTTATGCTATGTTTGACGGAAGTGCATGGCCTGCTGGTGCTGAACCGGAATATGCGACTACTACGGAATATGTGGATGCTGAGAAGCTAAAGGAAAACCGCCAGCGTTTGGTTGGTGTTTTGCAACAGCGTTCAGGAGCGCAGCAGCCCGGTGCAGAAGACACGCAGGGATGGAGCAAGAACGGACAACCCGGACCTGTGCCCAAGAGCTTGAAGGAGATACAAGAAGATGAAGTGCGACGCAAAGTTGCCGGTGCATAGTGAACAAAGGTGTGTGTAGAAATGGCTGAAAGATACAACAACATGTTCACCCTCTCTCTGCTTATGGTTAAAGTAATTGTTCTTTAATTAGCTCTGTGAAGGCATTTTCGTTCTTTGAGGGGAATTTGACCTTTTCCCACTCTTTCAACTCCAAAATAGTTTGTACCAAGGTTCTGTTCCTTGTTAGTTTGCTCTGAAATTAACAAGAAGAGAGGGAATTACGAGCAGGTGCAAACTTTGAGATGGCCAAGATTGGCAAATTCTTTGGCGAGATCCCATTGA